>VHIU01000703.1:0-60118 GCA_010577795.1 Isatis tinctoria
ACCCTTCTTCTGTACGGTCTAGTGGAGGCTGGAGAGATTCTTCTACTGAGTCTGGTGATTTGTATAGTGGGGTTTGCATCATCTGCAGGATAAATCTGGATGCTTGGACTGCACGCTTGCGTTGATTTGATACGACATAAGAAGAGATTTTAGAGTTTCCATCATCAATCCCAGGCCACATTGAGCGTATGAGTGGAATGAAAGCCTTTGACACGTATCCCTACATCGCATGACAAATCATTCAGCTGAAAGATGTATAAAACTAATCAACATATGAACAAACACGCCATGAAACCTCACCTTATGCTTTTCCGAGAGGGAAGCATAGTGGTCAAAGAAGACAGATAAACACTGTTTGAACCTGGACAATAATTAAGCAGAGCAAACCATTAGTATATACTTTGATGACAATAGTTACCAATCGAAAGAAACAAAATCTCTATACCTCAGTTGTTCTTTCGACTCCTCGCTGAAGTATAATGCAATCAGCTTGCCCAAAACAAAAGGATAAACAGATGCAGGCAAGTTTGGGTACTTCTCTCCTAGAAGAAGAAGTTTCGCAAATCCCTCCCCGACAGTTGCTTTAACTGACTCATTCTCAGTGCTCTCTGTGTATGCTCTCCAGTCATCGCTTTCAAGTCCAGCATACAAAAGATCGAGCATCTTAAAGTTCAAATCTTCTTCGGCATTGGCCAAGTCGACAGGTACATAATCAATGCTCTCATCCTCAAATTGTGACAAGAGATCTTGTCCCATTGCTTTGTCAACTTCTGTTGGACTATGCCACATCCCAAGATCCACTAGTGCCTTGGAAGCCATAATACTAATTGGAGGAGGGCTTCTACAAAAAGCTACCCGTAGCTGCCTTACTAGCTCTTCGCTAGGCTTCCTCTCTAACAAACCAAAAAGACCGAGGCACTTTATAGCAATCCTCTGCACATCCAAGTGAGTGTGTTTGGCCTGCATTACACGGATCACATCAGAAAGCGTGTTTGTTTGTGCGGAATCAAAGAAAGCTGGACAGTGAAAAGATTATGCCCAGGTTTTGTAATGTAAAAGGGATTCAACTGCATGATAAGCTGTTATTTAGCTGCTTCTTCTGAAGAATGTAGTCTCCATTTGACACTTTTCCAATAAAACAAGATGCAGAGGACACATCGAATTGATAACAATGCATACGCTGCTGGATGATAAGTAAGAAGATGTCCAAATCTCAACAAAATTATCTTATCCAGATAGTTTGAAAGTCATAACTTAAGGGAAAATATACCAAGTAGCGCGTAAAGCAGTGATTAGAAAACAATAAGAAATAAACAGAGAGTAGAAAATATACCCCTGGAAGCAACAAGGCATGCAATATCTCTTCTGGTTCGATAGCCTTCCCTTGCAGTGATTGTAAAGATTTACCATTTTCCAAGAGAAGACTTGTCAGAGAAAGCATGTGCATCCACTGCAAGAAATCCGCAGTCCTTTCTCTACAAGGTCTCGCTAGTTCTTCAACAACAACAAGTATTAGCTCTTCACATTCTCCAGGGGCTGCATGGACTTTCTTAGCTAATTTTGACACGGCATCAGCCCAATCTTTATCACCACCAAGGTTTATACCGTCTCCAATTACAATGCTGTTTCCATCTTCATCTAATTCTTGCTCAAAAGGTCTGCGGAGCAGCTCCTGGACAAATGAACTTGCAGTCTTGTGGAGCATAGCGTCAGAGAAATCAAGCATTGTGCCCAGCAATAATAGCTGCCTCGAAGCAAAGTGGTGATTCGGACCTGAAAGATATATGTAAGCAGAAGGTAACTCCCAAACAAAAACAGCTACGTTGGTATTTAAAAACATATTTGGACTCACCAGCTTCTATATGAGCTTTAACTAGAGCTACATAATCAGGAACTGATGCAGGAAGAATTCTTTCCAGCAAATCATTAGCATCTGAAGCTTCAGCTGCATAAACTGCCGCCTCAGCTCCCATCGCAGTAGCAGCATCAGAACCCTTTGCCTGTGTAATGTGTAACAGTCTCATCATTCTTAGTGTGTCCCACATATAAAACCAACACTGTGAGCATAAAATCATTACAAGAAACAACAATTGTGATTTCAAATGCTAGCCTGTATAGTGGGCAATATAGGCTAAGAGGATTTTTGAGTAAACTCAGGTACATCCTAAAGGACATATTTGCATTCTCAAACAGAAGGCTATTCAATACAAGAAAAAGGTGAAGCAAACTGACAACAGGTGTTTATTATTTTGATACTATTGATGTGCTGCCTATATATATGCATTGAAACCTGTAACTTTTTTTTTGGTTTTGTTTGAGATCTTAAGATGTATCTGAAAAGCCATTTTAAGCAGATAATCATTCACTGAAGCTAAATAGTAAATTTTCAGAATTTGCGGCTTCACACAAGTTTTTGAAGCTTTAAAGTACCAAACCTCAGTAATGAAGAGTTAGTAAGCTGCAAACTTACTTGAGCGCTTTTGTGTAACCTCCTGCATATAATCCTCCAGTAAAGAGCAATCTCCGGCTCCATAAGTTGGATGCTGGGTGTAGAACATGTGCTCTCATCTAACACATGTATAAGAATATATAAGGTAATGCAGAAATAGCAAATTTATGCATATATAGTCCAGACTTCAACAGACCTCTAGCCTCACCGTCTTCTGACGATATGTACTGCTGGATGCTTTTATCATCGGTGGGCATTATCAATCCTTCATTTAACAGAACCTCCAAAGCCGATTCTGCCACAGATTCATAAGTTTCAACATCGAGGTATTTCAGAAACTCGATAGGATCTCCTTGACAACAGTTAGATAACCATTGATCTTTCATTAGCTTCAAACATTCCTTCGAAACGTTTACAGAGCGATCAGCGAGCCCTCTCTGAAGAATTGTGGTCCGAAGCTTGATGCTAAAGCAGAAAAATGAAAGAAATATAACTTTTTTGTCAATAAGGCTAAGTGTAGAACAGTTGTTACTGAAAAAAATAGCATAGACTCATAAAGATGTCAAATGATGAAGAACGATAATAAAGAGACAAAGCTCTAAGCCCCAATTCACCTCAGACTCTGAAGAGGTACTTTATTTGCGAGAACAGAGTAAGCTGCTTTGCGTACTGATTCATTAACATCAAGCGTGCAATCGATAATTGCTTGGGTGGTTGCATTTGAAGGAGGCAGAGATAGAACAATTGTTTTGCGTACCTCCTAGAAACATTAAAAAGCTGAGCAGTGAGCAATACGACTTTGGCAGGCATAATAGCAAACCAGAAATGGTACAAGATAGAAACTTTACCGGATTCTGTTCCAGAGGAAGCACCTCAAGGAGCAAATCGAGAATGTCACTATTATCAGGATCGTTCACAAAGCGTGAAAGAGACCTGACAGCAAACGTACGGATGACAGGAACTTTGTCCCGAACACGCAGCATCATACAGTCTATCACATCATCCCATAGTTCATCCGCCACTTCCACTTCATCTGGCAGCCTCAATATAATCTGGAAAGAACAGAATAAAGGCTAAAGATCCTCAAATCCAATTCCACTCAGTATATCTATCCAAAGTCCATAAAATTTCTATTTCTAACAATTATCAGACAGTTGAATGAGACTCCAAACATGAAGAAAGAACCCTAATCGTGCTTATACCTCAGAGATGATCTGGCACGCCCTGAACCTAGCGTTTCTGTTCGCAGCCACAGATCCAGCAATCAAAAACTTGAGAAATTCATCTAGAAACTCGTCGCACTCGGAATCACCACCATCCGAGTTACTACGCAGGCAAGCGAACTCCGCCACGAAGCGCACGATACGCTCTGCTGCTGCGGTTCTCCGTTGCGCCGCAACGAAAAGAGGGGTTAGGGTTTTGAAAAACACCGGAGCGAATCGACGGATAGAAGACGACTCATCGGAATCGGACGAAGATAGTTCGATCGGACGGCGGCTAGCTCCTTCAGCTTCCGGTTATGAGTGGCGTACGAAGTGCGAGTCTCGTTCAGGATTTTGGCGATTTTCTGGAGAAGATGATGATCAGAAGAAGCGGAAGCGATTTCTGATTCTTCGCCCATATTCACAGAGAAATTTTGAATTTTTTTTCTGAAGAGAAACCACAAAAATGTTGGTGATTTTCTCGAATCTACGCTCTTGTTGTGACTTGTGAATACGAGAGCTTTTATTTTAAATTTTTTTAAATAATTAATGTTTAGATCTGTTGTTATTTCACCCGTTCAAAATTTTCAGTGAGCGGGAAAATAATTAATAATTGATATTTATTTCCGAAAATTATAATGAGAAACTGATTTTCTGTTCTTTCAAAATCTTTTAAAAAAATTACCATCTACTTAGTTTTTTTTTTTGGACAAACTACCATCAAGGCATCAACTTAGTTATTATCCAAATCCTAAAAAAAAATTTCACTTAATACATAAAACCATTTAGCCTAGTTTGATACACAAACCCATCTTCTTCTATATATTAATTGTTGAGAAGTAAATTTATATAAATGCTTAAAAATGTATTTTTTACATATTTCAAAAGTTTTCTCATTAAAATAAAATAAAAAAGCATGAGGTTGATTTTTTTTATTCTGGAGAAGAGAGTCAGCATTAAACTGTAACATATAATATCTCAAAATTCTATTAAGTGATGATCCATAGCCAGATAATTTTATTTGTTTAGATAACCAGAATTAACAAAGTTACACTTGTGAAAATGAGGAATAATTTTTTTTATTATTATTATCTTTTGTGGCTATATATTCCAAACTAGTAATAGACCTGAAGTAGCGCGGAGTGGTTTTTTTATATACAGTTTTATTTCGAAAATTTCATTTTGGTTAAATGTTTCATCGTAGTGGAAAGTTATAATTAATAAGATTAATTTATTTTGCTTGAATGATTAATATATTAACCAAACTGGTTTGTTGTATGAGTGGAACAGAACCCGAACCAAAATTGATAAAATATCCGAACGGATCCTAAATTTCTATATTTGAAAACCCGAAACCGAACCCAACCAAACCGAAAACCGAACGGGTACCCGAAATAATCTAAATACAATTATACACCTAAAATAATAATTATATTTAGATTTGATATAACTTATTTATATTAAGTTATAATTATAAATCCAAATATATGAATTAACTTTAGACTAAAATAATTAAAATATCAAAAATAAATATAATATATCAAAGTTTTAGCTATATTTGTCAAATTTAATTAAATTAAATTTAAATTTAACTATTTTACTTCTATAAATTTCGGGTACACGAACCGAACCCGAATGGAACCGATCCGAACCTGAACCGAAATTCTTTGCGTACTGATTCATTAACATCGAGCGTGCAATCGATAATTGCTTGGGTGGTTGCATTTGAAGGAGGCAGAGATAGAACAATTGTTTTGCGTACCTCCTAGAAACATTAAAAAGCTGAGCAGTGAGCAATAAGACTTTGGCAGGCATAATAGCAAACCAGAAATGGTACAAGATAGAAACTTTACCGGATTCTGTTCCAGAGGAAGCACCTCAAGGAGCAAATCGAGAATGTCACTATTATCAGGATCGTTCACAAAGCGTGAAAGAGACCTGACAGCAAACGTACGGATGACAGGAACTTTGTCCCGAACACGCAGCATCATACAGTCTATCACATCATCCCATAGTTCATCCGCCACTTCCACTTCATCAGGCAGCCTCAATATAATCTGGAAAGAACAGAATAAAGGCTAAAGATCCTCAAATCCAATTCCACTCAATAAATCAATCCAAAGTCCACAAATTTTTATTTCTAACATTTATGAGACAGTTGAATGAGACTCCAAACATGAAGAAAGAACCCTAATCGTGCTTATACCTCAGAGATGATCTGGCACGCCCTGAACCTAGCGTTTCTGTTCGCAGCCACAGACCCAGCAACCAAAAACTTCAGAAATTCATCTAGAAACTCGTCGCACTCGGAATCACCACCATCAGAGTTACTACGCAGGCAAGCGAACTCCGCCACGAAGCGCACAATACGCTCTGCTGCTGCGGTTCTCCGTTGTGCCGCAACGAAAAGAGGGGTTAGGGTTTTGAAAACGCCGGAGCGAATCGACGGATAGAAGACGACTCATCGGAATCGGACGAAGATAGTTTCGATCGGACGGCGGCTAGCTCCTTCAGCTTCCGGTTATGAGTGGCGTACGAAGTGCGAGTCTCGTTCAGGATCTTGGCGATTTTCTTGAGAAGATGATGATCTGAAGAAGCGGAAGCGATTTCTGATTCTTCGCCCATATTCACAGAGAAATTTCGAATTCTTTTTTCTGAAGAGAAACCACAAAAATGTTGGTGATTTCTCGAATCTACGCTCTTGTTGTGAATACGAGAGCTTTTATTTTTTAAATTTAAAAATAATTAATGTTTAGATCTGTTGTTATTTCACCAGTTCAAAATTTTCAGTGAGCGGGAAAATATTTGATATTTATTTTCGAAAAATTTAATGAGAAAATGATTTTCTTTTCTTTCAAAATCTTAAAAAAATTACCATCTACTTAGTTTTTTTTTTTTAACACACTACCATTAACTTACTTATTATCCAAATCCTAGACATGTTTTTCACTTAACACATAAAACCAATTAGCCTAGTTTGATAATTGTTGAGAAGTACATTCATACAAATGCTTAAAAATATATTATTTATGATTTATGCCACTGAATTAATATATATTAAAAGTGTTTGGAAACAAATATAGCATTGAATAAAACTGACAGAAAATATTCATTTAAATTGAACTGATAACTGAATCAAACCGTTGACAGAAAATACTCACTAAAATTAAACTGGTAACTAAATCAAACCAACAACTATAAAATCTAATATAATATAGGTTTGGGCTTCACAAGATTCATTTGAGTTTTCTATTTTGTATTAGTGTTTGAAACCCAAAAATTTTATTAAAGATTTTTACAAAATAACTGAAAAAGGAAAACCAAATCATACATATTATAATTTTTATATAAATCTTTTTAAAAAAAATTCAATTCGCGCAAGCACGGGTTAAATCCTAATAGGTTTTTTTTTTTGACACAATCCTAGTAGGTTTTAAATAGTAAAAATGGATCAAATGATATGGATCAAGTAGACTAGACATATCATAAGTTGATCATGCCAAACAAATATTGATCAAATAAATAAACCAATATAAAATATATTTTAACTATAGAAACCATAACTAATAGTGCTCAAAATTTAAATCAAATATTAAACATTTAAAGCTGATAACTTTTTTCAAAGATTTTCAAATTTTCTTTTACATATTTCAAAAGTTTTCTCACTAATTCAGAAGCACAAGGCATAACATAAATATACCTAAACAAACGAACAAATTTTGAGAAAGCAGAAGAACCATTACATTAGTCTCAAGAAACAGTGTTTAAGGATAATGGTTGGATTTGGGTCATCTAAACCCTCAGATTAGTAACCAATCAATCGATCTGAAGAATCTATTTTTGACTAACTAAATTACTAAACAAAATCACAGTAGCAATTCATAAACCCAAAGCAACTAAACAAAATAAAAAACCAGAAAATAGAGATTCCAAAAACTAGGAACAGAAAACAAAGACCAAAGGTAGAGCTACCAGAGAGGGGAGAAAGGACGCCTGAGATGATGTCGCCGGAGATGCTGTCGCCGGAGATGCTGTGCAGACAGGAAGAGGCGAAGGTGGACAGAGGGGAAGGGAGAGAAAAGGAATTTAGGGATTTATGTTTTTTCAATTTAAACATAGTTAATTAAAAAGTTTAGATTAATTAAAAAACTATAAATTAAATTAAGATGTATAATCGGATTTCAATTAATCAAAATCATATATGGACAATTTAAATCCCTAATAGCATATGTGGACAAATTGTTTTTCAATCTAACCTACTGAGCCAATTTTCTTTTATTTTCTTGTGTAGAATCTGAAACCACATTAGAGAAATGAATAAATATTTATAAAATTGTAATCAAATAAAGGAAATAGTATTATTTTTAAGGAGAGTAGTTTAAATATTCTTCAACTTTATTGGCTCAAAATCTAAAATAAGAAGCTCATGCGTTCATTTTTTTTAAAGTGAAAATGATGGAATTCATGTCTATAAGTTATAACATGGACAAATATATTTTGAATAGATTATAATTAATGATTTTGTAAGAAAATATTTAAAATTTTAGATGAGAAAAATCAGCGCTTAAAAGTTCCATATTAAAAGTTCTATAATATGCGCAATGTTGCTGAGTTTATACAAACCAAGATCCTATAGCAAAGTTTTTTAGAGAAAACCATAAGCAACAAGAAAAAAATAAAAAATAATTGTCTTTAGTCATTCAGTGTGAACCTCTCACACCTGGACGTCCCTCTCGCTCTCGGAGAGATCGTCCCAGAGCCGGTCATGAGGTCGTCCCAGAGCCGGTCATGAGGGTGAGCTGAGCAAGCATGGGCTTGCGACCTCCATATAATAATTAAATTTTCCACCATATTTTATAAAATATATTCTCTGGATGAGTTGGTTTCTTATACTAATTTGTTAGCTAGAGGTACAGGGTTCGAGCAATTCCTAATAATTTTACATTTTGAAAGTAAAATTTTTTAACTTAACTAATTTATAAGCCCAAAATAATTTTCAGGCTTGCGGCCTATATATTGTCATGGCCGGCTCTGGATCGTCCTCGTGATCATATAAGCGAGCATATATCTCTAATATAGTAATAAAAAATTGTAAAAAGTTTATTGTTGTTTCTTACCATAAATGACAGTAGGTCTTGGAGACAAGGTGGGTCAGTTTCATATTATTTAATTGAATCCCACTTTGCCAAATCAGATTTTTTTGTCACTCAAATTTAACAGCCATGTCTTGCTCTATGAAGACGACTTCTTCAAGAAGAACCAAACCTTCGTCCATAGCAAGGCCTATGACCATCAACCTTGCGCAGGCACCTCACACGTGGGACAGTAAAAGGATAATTTTTGGACACTTCAACAGTGAAAAGCCAAGATCCATCAACTCTCTCGTAACTCAGTGAGGTGTGAAGCAATCCATCAATGTCCTAAGAAGATAACATTTTAATATGATAATCATCTTGGATAATGTCATAATAGCCCATGAAGCAATCCATGCTTTGAAGGTAAAAAGGGATACCGAGTTCATTTATGGCTGTTAAAACCAATATCACCAAGGCGTACGAGAGAATCAAATGGTATTTTTTACACCAAACAATGTTTCGAATGGGATTCTCAACATGGGTTCATTGGATAATGACATGTGTTCGAACCGTACATTTTTAGGTCAACATAAATGGTTCTCCAAGAGGTTTTATAAAGCCGGAAAGGGGAATAAGACAGGAATTCTCTGCGCCGAAGTTCTAAGCCATATGATGGCCAAAGCAAATAGAGATGGTGTGTTAAGAGGCATCAAGATCGGGTATGAATGTCCAGCTGTTAATCACTTTTATTATTTGTTGATGATTCTTTATTCTTTTGTCAAGCAAATGAGAAAGCAGCAGCTGCTCTAATGGAGATTTTAACATAGTACGAATGCACATCAAAAACATAAAAAAGCATGAGATCGATTAAGAATTTTTTATTTATTCTGTGGAAGAGAGCCAGCATTAAACTGTAACATATAATATCACAATTCTATTAAGTGGTGATCCATAGCCAAATAATTTTATTTGTTTGGATAACCAGAATTAACAAAGTTACACTTGTGAAAATGAGGAATATTTTTTTTTAATTTTTTTTGTTTGTGGCTAGAACGGTTGCATCATTGAGATTTATTCCAAATATATGTGATTAACATATTCGAATCATATATTACAATGATATTTCATGAAATGCTATAAATATAACTTTGTTTAGACCCAAAGGAGAATAGATACGAAATGGGCGAGATGTTGAATTCGAAGGCGTGGGAGGATGTGTGTGTCCTTGAGGAGGTTTTTTATTACTTCCATTATAATTATATCTTGAGAGCAAGTTAAGAGCCTAGCTATGATCTAACGTAAGTGTTGGAGTGTTGTGAAAGGTATCGAAGAATCTTTGCCTAAGGCAGGCTCTCTCTTTGTGGTGGTCACGCCCGCACTGTGAGTCCTTATGGTGGGAAGATGGCTGTATTTTTCTCTAAAACAGAAGATTGGCTTATGGAAACATTAGAGATTTGGCGTGTGGAGATTGTGATTGAAAGACGGTAAGGAAGAATGATTTTGGGTATAGTTGAGTGGTGCCATCTTGTGCTTAATGGAGGCCTTACTCTTATGGAAATCTCTTGCTGTTATGGTCCTGTGATATATGCAGAAACTCTCAAAAGTGAGTTTTTTTTTTTTTTGTTCTTGAAAATTTGTTCTATGTTAAGTTAGTTCTTTTCATTACTCTAAATGTCATTTTGTGGTTGTAAGCTTGTTGATTTCGTTTGATGTAAATTGCAATTTTAAATTCTAGGTCCAGAGAAGTGATGCCATGAGAAAAGTTTGTAGATGGTTGAACACGAAATCGGAGGTTGATATAAATGGAGTATGTTTTACTACAATTTTGACAAGCTTTGACCAACCTTTGTTACGAATGTTTGAATACAAAAAGCTATGTAAACCTTTCACAATATCAATATTTCTTCTTCTTCTTGGTTCACAAGATAATGCTACATAGGTATCATTAAACCCCTTGTTTTAAGATAGGTTAAATAGATCAGCTCAAAGTTAATAACGATATCTAGATATATGTAGAAGTAAGTAGTTAGAAAATTAGTGATCAATCAACATCGAACTACTACATATCTTAGATATCTACACGTCTCCATGAAAACAACTGCCCAAGTAATTGACACGACTAGATCTCATACTCTCCTAGTAGTTAGATTAACCCAAAATTAGCAAAACACAAAGTGGCTACGGTCTTCTCTTGGTCTGGAATGTTTCCTGATACAATATCAAAAAGGAGCATATCAAGGTCTTCATTACATGGATATCAAATGATTATCATTCAAAGTCAAAGAGCTTAATTGGTGGCAAGAAGACCATTATTTGATTTAGCTAATATCTCTCCATTTGTATAAATGTAAATAATTCTCTTTTATTGTAAAGATCCTTGTAAGAGCTATAAAAGCTCATCTATTCTCATTGTAAAAAGATATAGAAATTTTTGGAAAATAGAAAAGAGAATTTTCTCTAAAGCTTAGGCTTTGTTTTTGTTTATCTAAGTTGGATGGATTTCTTTGCTTAGTAAACATTTGAATCGATGTCTCTTGTGTGTGATTCCTTGAGACTAGATTTGTGAACTCATCACAAAGGCTTTCACACCTTTGAGTGGCGTTCTTCGATCCACCATCTATCCGACTCAACCATCCCTTGTTCAACCTAGAAGATGCCGTACGGCCACTAGTTTGAATCCATTCAACCACTTCTATTCCGCCATTCATCTCTATCCGGAACAAGGAGAGCAGCCGTACGGCCAGCCTTGCCCCATCCATCATCCACGGCAATCTTCATTTTCTGAGTTTTGCATCATTTCCTCTCTTTTCTTTCCTATCTCCAAATAGTGCAAGCTTAGATCTGAATTGTTTCGTAAGTCTTGTCAAGTTCAAAGTAAATGCATATCAGTTTTTTTCTTTTTCTTGAATGGAACCTTAAGGAGGAGAGGTTTCCAACAGATTGAAGGCTGCCTTAGCTAAGGAATCAGCTTCTATATTCCATATACAAAGCTAAATGTGATAGTAGAGAAGAAATTACAAAGGACGAAACTTAACTCTTCGAATCTCTTTGTATTTTCCATGGGATTGGATCAAAGAGACCAGAGATTTAAATATCTATTTAATAAAAAAATCTGAAATCATCCGCAAACATGGTTATCGCTTGTTAAGATGTCGAAATCAATCGAGTAGTTATAATGATAAAGAGGTCATTAAATGAGTTGAGTAATTAGATGAAAAGAAAGCAGCTTCAAGAAGATTCAACAATTTTCCGTCGTTCTTTTGCGTTTTCTTTAAACTTCCAAACTTCTCGTCGGTCTTCAAAATAACTATAATCATATATATTTTCTCAAAACACACAAAAATGTCTGATACATCAAACACAAGTGTATGAACAATACTATATTCATGATAATAGAGTAGCAAGTAGCAACCTTTCGTTTAACGCATTAACATTTTGGTGAAGATTCCAATGATGCGGGAGCAATACTTGCAGCAATTTCTGGAAGAAACCACGACGTATAACGGTATAGTCGGAAACTTACTTTCTCCTCTGTTCTCTTTGGTGTTTCTGCTTCTACCATTGGAAACACGATGTTCATTTATCTAAGGGTACGTTTCAGATCCACCATATCTAGTTTGCACGTCATGCAGAGTTTTTTTTTGGAGTTTTGGGTTTTTCCATTTTTGCGTTTTCTGGTAATTCTTGTGTTACCTAACAGTATAGTAGGTTTTTGTTTTTTGAAAGAAAACCAAAGCATATATAGTTTTTACCTTTTTTACTCAAAAACCAAAAAGCGAAAACTATTTTTCTAACCGTACAGTGAGTTTTCGATAAGTTTGAATTTTTGTTTTTCATATAACTAGATGATAGCCCGCACCCTGTGCGGATATAATATTTGGTATATAGTTGATTATTAAATAAACTGTTATCATAGTAGTCAAGTTTTTTATGGCTAATATACTATTTGTCGTTGTTTGTTGTATGAATTTGTTTTGGTTGATGTTAGAAAAATTATATTATGTGAGATTATATATTGTGTTGATTGGTTTTTGAATAATTGTATTATGTGTGTATTATATTTTGTGTTTGTTTAGTAGGTGAAAAGTTATAAATATTTTATATTGGTTGATTATATGTTTTTTCTGTTTAATATTTTTTGAAATATTTTTTCAAGAAATTCTGTATAGTTGAATAACTATTTTTAAATATGAAATATTTAAAATCATATTTTAATTTTTTAGAATAAAATTGACATATGTTTAATTTTCACCAAAATATAGACCAAAAACAAATAAAACCCATTAAATTTAACCAAAACGAATTAGAAAAACAAATCAATATATATATATATATATGGGTTGTAATTTTTGTTAACTATTTTCATAAAAATAGTTAAAAAGTATAAAAGTCCTAGGATTTTTATAATTTTTAGAAATGATTGTTAATCTAATATCTCTTCATTTGTAAAGAAAAAACAATTGATATATATAACTAAATTAGAAAAAAAAAAAGGTTAATAACTTCATTTGGGTTATATTAGATTGAATTTTGTAAACATAAGCCCATTAAACATGCCTATTAAGGGTGAGCTCTTTAATGACATGTACAAAAAAAAGATTCTGATTGGTTATTTTTTTCTCAATTTAATCTCTTTGAGACATGTGGCAAAATGTATTCTCAATTAATATATAGGGGATCATTTAAACATGCAATTAAGTCTTAAAGCGAGGAGACAAAATTTATTTAAAAAAACACCTAAAATATCGCAATTCAACACCAATAATTTAAATCAAAAAGATATGTAAATATTTATAGATTTTCATCTAAAAACAAAAATGAAAGACAAATTGATTGTTGAAATTTTAGTTGAAACAAAATATTTTTTTTAACATAAAAAATTACCTAAAATATTAAATTTGATTAGATAACAAATTTTAGAGATTTCAAAACCAGAAATTAAGCATTATAAGTGTTTTTTTACATTTGGGCTTATTATGATTTTTGATTTGCTTATTATGATTTATTTTCCAACAAAATGATTGGTTGGTTATTTTAGAGTAATATTTTACTCTAGATTTAAAGTTACTCCAAATTCAGCTAAAAATCTAACAATTAGGTAAACTATCACTTTTCGTCATTACACTAGTTACTGTTCAAAAAGAGAAAAAAAACAACTCTAAACTTTTACTCTGGATTTTATGAGAATACACGATTTTTTTTCTTGTTCCACTTTTCACCTTTTACTATTTTTCTCTCTTTTTATTTGTATTATTTGCTCTGTTTTACTCTAAATACGTTTTTATTTACCAGACTCTTCATTTTTGTTCCAATCTTTTAAATCATTAGTAATTGGCTGATCTACTGCAGAAGTTATCACTTCGAGAAAATCGATAATGTCGCAAATAAATGTAGCGATGAAAGCGATGCCATGCGTCTCAATAGTTCCAACGATCTCTGAATATTTTATTGAAAAAGGTTATACAAGTGTTACTTTTCTACAAACGAAGTTGGTCCAATCGCTTACATCACGCATATCATTATTCACATTACGTTAGCCGAGTTTTGAATATATTGGACTCATAGAGCCTTGCATGACATCAAGCCTCTCTACATGCATTTTCATTTCGTTCATCATCGCTTCAACAACAAGTCCTCTCTGTCGCCTTTCGCAGGTAACTTAACTCTCCACAATTTATTTAATTTCTATTAGTTTGTAATCTATTCTCAATCTACATGAAGGTAAGTCAATTATTGTTTCGAACCGTCACATACTTATAATTAGGCCTGGGACTTTAAACTGAAATTCGAACCCGGAACCGAACCCGACCCGAAAAATCTAAACCCCAACCTGAAAAATATATTAAAAAACTCGATCAGTTTGTCCAAATCCGAAAACCCGAACACGAATAAACTGAACCGAACTTGACCCGAACGCGATAAATAAATTTAAAAAACTCGAACGGTTTTTTATTTGTCTAAACCCGAAAAACCGAACCGAAACCTGAAATACCTGAACCCGAACTCTAAATACCTTTTTTTTTTTTTTCATTACATTGGTTACTTTGGTTTTGAAAAAAAATCCGAAAACCCGAACCCGAGCCCGAAATAAACCAAACCGAAATCGAAATACAATTAGAAAAAACCCGATCGATTTCTATACGTTGGATACCGAAAAACCGAATCACCCGACTTAAACCCAAAAAATTAACTGAATTCCTATGCCTACTTATAATGAACCAGGCCTCCATTTTTGGTGCTTGCAGTTACATTTGAGTTTCGTATTAGGATAGCCCGTATTTTGTTTTTAAGGTTTAGATATCGGTATAACCCGTATAAGTAATATTTTATTAACACCTATTCAAACTTATTCAAATTTTTGTATGCAAATTAAAGTTGAACACAGTGAGGTTCTAGTATGCAATATATATATGTAGGACCGGCAAGTCATCCCGTGGAGGCAGTACTCGACACGATACCTTATAATATATTCCTCTTCTTTGTTCCAATGCACTTCAAGACCGAATTAGCCCTTTTGTCTTTCAATGGGATTTGGACATTTAACACTCACGGTTATCTCCAGACCAAGATGTGGCCGATCATGACAGCTGATTATCATACAATGCATCACATCATGCATCGTTATAATTATGGTAATTACACACTTCTCACTGATTGGTTGTTTGGAACACTTCGTCACCCTGACTCCACCGTTGAGGAGGCCAGTTTAGTCGGAGCGAGTTGCATTTTAGAGCGGTTATATGTGTCATGTTTCTATGTATGTTTAGATGTTTAGATGTTTTGGAGTTTTAATTTAGAATAAGAACATGACTTACTTAGTCAAGGTGTGAGTTATCTAAAACTATCGTACAAACGTTTTTACTGTTTTTTTCAAATATTAATGAACTGTTGTGACTTGCGAATGCTTGTGAGTGATAAAATACGCAAAAATTAATAAAAAAATGTTAATATTCACATTTTTTCTTCTACATGCATGTAAATCGTTACTGATTACATATTGTTATCTAAACAAATTATTAAGTCGTGCTTTATTTTAACGCCTAAAATTATTCTTATATTTTTGTAAATTTAGGTTAAATACTGAAGTGTTATATATATATTTCATCAATATGAGGATCAACATTGATTAAAATATATATACATTGAACGTGAATAGGTTTTTCATTCTAAAAAAGTATATACTATATAAGTAGTAACTATATATAGCCATTGATAAACAAGAGTGGACAAAAGTAATTTTAATCCAGACAGTTGGTCTAACTGATTTCTTTTTTCCTTTTTTTTTTTTGGTCACAACTGATGTAAAGAGTTCAATGTCAAATACGAGACTATAAAGCCATCACGGCTGGTGAAACTTAAAACCATTAAAGTTGGCGATATATTCGATGATAAGAAGGAATTTATTAGGAATTATGCAAGCTTTCAGTGATCAAATCAACCTTATCATATCATATCATTACTAGGTGATTCTCCCGTGCTCATGCACGGGTATGAATATTTTTAAAATAACTCACTTAAAATTATTGGTTAATATTATTTTTTATTTATTTATAAGTTTTTATTTCTTTTGTCAACTATATGCATTCATGTAAATAGAAGATTGTTTTAAAAAATTTTAAGATGTTATATATCTTAGTAAACATTTTTTGGTATAAGAATTTAGAGAGGTACCGTTATTCATTTTTAGATTTATTATGTGGCATATATTCATTTGAATTGAAATACAATTAACATATTTGTTCTATTTAGACTAAAGTTGGGTCGGCTTTTCATCTTAAATTTGTAAAGCTATTATTGTAAAATCTGTTTATTGATATGTCGTTTAGAAAGCTCATGCATGTATATTGGATATTTACAAAAATAAAGACATCATAATTCTTGGTTAATATTCACTTTTTTAAAAAAAATTCATGTAATTTATATGTATGAAAGAAAATGAAATATTATTTTAAATTTATGTTGTTATTTTAATCAAACATGTGATTTCATGTATAAAAATTTGGTCTGTCCTGTTCTTATTTTTTTGTTATTTATTTAGATTTATAAATCAATCTTCGTAAGATTCTATATAATATTATATATGTTTTTGGAAAAAAATTCAAAAGCATATACTTAAATATTGATCGGTTATTTGCATAATTTAACCAAACTGATAGTTTGTTAAAAATTTATGAAAATATTTTCAGAATTCTTTATTTTGAATTAACGCTTTTTGTATATAAAATTTATATGGAATAACTTTCATATTTTTAAGATTTCTTATGTAACATTTTTAACGGTTTTTTAGATATTTAAAATGTTTTTATGTTTCCAAATGCCTCATGTTTATTCGTTATCATCACAGTCTTGATTTATTTGAAATCTTGATCATTTTGAAGTTTTTATTTGGAATCATAATATTTAAAATTATTTTAAGTTTTTATTTTTAGTATGATTTTAAAAAAACTTTTCCTTTTTTGAAATTAAAGTTTTTGTATCTAATAAAAATATTTTTATATTTCAAAGTTATTTCATTTTTAATATGATTTTAAAAACTTTTCCTTTTTGTAATTTTTTTATATATGCAAAAAATATTTTATGTTTTAAAATTATTTCCCTTTATTAATGTGATTTTGAAAAAGGAAATAAATAAACAAAAAAAAAATTATAAAGTTTTAGTAATGGTGATAGTTTTAAAGTTATTTCCTATTTAATATGATTTTGAAAAATACTTTCCTTTTTCGGAATTAACGTTTTATATCTAATAAAAATATTTCTGTATTTCAAAGTTATTTCGTTTTAATATGATTTTGAAAAAAAATTTCCTTTTCTGTAATTTTCGTTTTTATATCTATACAAAATTTTTTATGTTTTAAAATTATTTCCCTTTATTAATGTGATTTTGAAAAAAAAAGACGGAATTAAACAAAAAAAAATTAAAAGTTTTAGTAATGGTAATTGTTTTAAAGTTATTTCCTATTTAATATGATTTTAAGAAATACTTTCCGTTTTTTGGAATTAACGTTTTATATATAATAAAAATATTTCTGTATTTTCAAGTTATTTCCTTTTTAATATGATTTTAAAAAAACTTTTCCTTTTTTGTAATTTTCGTTTTTTAGATCTATACAAAAATTATTTTATGTTTTAAAATTATTTCCTTTTATTAATTTGATATTTTTTTAAAAAATCATTAAACAAAAAAAAATATTAAAATGTTTGCAAACTAATATAATAATTAGAATTCATTAAGGGTATCATTGTAATCGACCTCGTGAGAATTAACGTGAGCGCGACACGTAGGAAACTGACTTCTCAAATAATATTATAAAGATTTGTTTGCATGTTTTACAAAACCGATTATCTACTAATTTATTCTGCTCTTATTACATTTTAGATACTCAAGCTAAATGATAACCTCTTGTGACAGTTCTAGCTGGATCGAGATTTCATAGCTTTCAGTACAACTAATAATTCTCTAAAAGATTATTATAATCTAGACTATACTCTTGTTGTGCCTTTGCAGCTAGGTTAGTTAGATAAAAACTCACACTACATCAGATGCAATGCAAGGGACGTGTGGTAAGTGACGAGTTGCAAATGATGAGCTATGGACGAAATGTTGCGGGCGACAGGTTGCATATGACGAGCCGCGGACGACGAGTATGAGTGACGAGTTGCGAGTGAAAAATTTTGGACGACAAGTTGTGAGTAATGAGTTTCTGACAATAAGCTACAGGCGACGAGTTACGCAATAAGATGCAACCAACGAGGTGCAAATGATGAGTTGCGCACGACAAACTACAGTAATAAATATGAATGATGAGATGCGAACGATGTATGTGACATACCACTACAAGAATTGGTTGCCCATAGCGAGAAATTGGATTGTCGCAGGGTTGCCGGTACTTCTTGTTCCCGACGAATTTACGATGTAATAGTCACCCTCGGAGTTTGGCTCTCGGAAATGAAGCTTCGTTGTAAGATTGTCGGAAATTAGTGACAAACATAATTGTCGGGCCATTCGACGGAAAACATTGTTGGTACTTACCGACCGGATACTGATGGACATTGTCGTAGCAAAGTTGTCACGGGCAGCGTCGGGAATTTGACGGAAATAATTGTCGGGATTCCGTCGGTGTGTACCAACGGATTTGTGAGGATCGACTGAAACAAAATATGAGCATCATTTGTCTGATATTCGCCACTAATTTGTCGGAGTTAATCATCGTCAATTGTCTGAAAGTGCTCTGAAATTACCGATAACACAACGTCCAAGTATTGTCAGATGGTTCTCGAGAATTAAACTTGCCCTGTTCTCGGAATACTGTAGGAACGAACTGGCTCATTTCTGAGATACGTTTTTTGCCGGAAACAGAGACAATTCCGATTATTAGATTTGATGGATAATCATCATTAATTATTGATAATATAACGATAAGCTCAGGGGACAAACAATTGTCGGTGATTATGTATGCTTCGTTTGTACTGGTAGAACGAACATAATCTAATTCATGAAGATTCTGCAAAATTATATAAATGAAAGCCGTTCATAAATTAAACCGATCTGGAAAGCATCCCAAAAGCAAAGCGTACAAAAGTTCCAACAACATTGAAGATAACAGAAGGGAATACATATAGGTTACACCTTAACCGGAGAACGTCCACTAAAGAGACCTTATATTACATCAAAAAACAATCGTTTGTGACTGCATTCACTAACCGGAGTGGATGCATAGCTGGAGGAGGAGTGGAGATGTTCTCCGTTTCAACTGGTTGACTAGGTGGCTGTGTATCATCAATGGGAGCTTGAGGAACCATTTCTGAGGTCGAACCTTGTTGTACGAAACCCGCCCAAGATCCTCGTGCTTTAGAGAGAGCCATACCTTGGAAACATATAAACGAGGAAATTACATATATGTATGAGTTACAGGTCTAGAAATTGGTTATCCAAAATGACAACAGAAACTAAGAAGTTAAACTTTTTAGAAAAACGTTGCACTGTAATAGGTGAAACAAAGTATATAAATTTACCGTCTTAAGCAGAGTGATTCTTCTTGGCAGAAGTGTAAAGGTTAAAAGTTAAAGGATATGTATATATATATGAAACCAAAACCAACTTCAAACTATTTGAGGACTTAATTCATTTACCCGGGAGATTGGAAAAGAACGAAAATAGTTGATACACGAGTTTTAAACCCTATTTTCCTACTGCAAGTGCACAGCAAATCGTAGTAGTACTTAGGGGTCGATCCCACGAAGACCAAGTATTACACTATGGTTTTATAAGCTAGATTTAAAGCTAAGACAGATCAATATGGTTTGGGTAGCAAGTTACTAATCTAAAACGGACTTAAAAGCAATATTAAGCAAGTGTTAGGTCAAGGCAAATCGCAGGCAATTCAGAGCAACAGATCAAACAACTATTCAGGCAAAGATTAAGCACCAGTCTAGAACTCAAACATAAAGGTAATATCAATCCACTCTCGTGGTATCAATATCTTTGTCTAACAACCTAGAAATCCTAACTCTCGTTGGTTCTAGCAAATCGTAGACAAGCTTTAAGATCAGGTTTGATATGTTCACAATCTCCTACACATCTACTCTCGCAGGCATAGAATGAATTGCTCACCAGTGTTTCTTCTAGCAACCTAGCAACTCTCGCTGTCTAAGTTAACCTAATATCATAAATCGAGTGATCAATTCGATTTAAGCATTAAGAACAACAAGGGTGAAGACATCGATTTATTAGCCTATTTGTGTTTAATCCCTAGCTCATGAATTCCTTTGAAAACCCTAACCTAACTAAGAGATCTACTCAAGCATGAATAAAGAAGAAATCAAAGCAATAGTAATAAAAGGATGCATTAAAAATCGATATTAAAAAGGAGGGTTCAGAATTCTTCTCCAGAAGTTGCAGAGATTCTTCTCCCAAAAATAATACAAAGCTCTTAGAGAATAGGAAAACTAAAAGTAAAAGGTAGAGAATAATATGAAAGATGATAGAAGATGATTAAAAACCTAAAACTAAAGGGAGTATATATAATGGGGTCATCATAGGCGGCTGGTCCTCTTATTTTCGTCATTAGGGTTAGGTCAAAACGACCTCCCCCTTTTTACTCCGGCCGTGCGCACACGTGCTCGAAAATAGGGAGCGGGTGCTCCGAAGTGAAAATCGGTAATTCTTCACAGATTCGCCTTCTTTTCTTCCAATATGATTCTTTTATGCTCCAAAGGCTCTAATCACTCCAAACTTCGTCCAAAGCCACCTAATGACCTGAAACGACTCGATAAAGACCAAAAAGACTCGAATAGAACTTGAGGTGAAAATGCCTCATATCAATTCCCCCAGACTTAGACCTTTGTTTGTCCTCAAACAAACTAAAACCTAAACCCGTGAAAGAGGTTTTGAAAACAGGGATCTCACATTCTCAATCAGAATAATCGCACCAACTGCTTAAACCTGTAATCCACATTCTTTATAAACCAATCCAAAAATTGACCACCATGTACTTCACCTTAGCCACATTGCAGTTTTTCCAGATTAACTCCACAAAATCTCAAATTCATCCACTATCCTTCATTGCATAGAGACTAACAATGCTTCCAATGCTAAGAACCTTATAGACTCTTTCCCATACTACACCTTGGCAAATACAACCATGTAATCTACCTATTTGGTACTCTTTCTCTCCCCCAAACTTATTCTTTTCTCATACTCTGCATTTATCTTTTGATCATTTCTTTTTCTTTCTTTTTTTGCAAAGGTGTGACGAATAATGGGGTCATGGGAAATTTTCCTCTCCCTCGTTTCCACCTTTGTGTGATCATTCCTCTCAAAGTAAAATAGTGGGGTCATGGGAAATTTTCCTACCCCTTTACTCAAAAGAAAATCATCTCATCTTTTCATTTGTTTCTCAGGATTTTTAGAATAAGGGAGAGGAGTACCATAAGCTTTTCACAATAGCTGTCGATGTCAGGTGTGAATGAGATAATCAAGCTCTTGGGTCACCAGCTACAGTTGAAAGATCTCCGTAAATAGCTCAGGTCTGTAAAATCTGCTGGAAAATATGGGTCTCTCTAGTAGACTGGTCAGACTTTGGATTTTTCATTAGTCTTAGCTGAATGGATCCTACAGATATGGTCACTAAGTGAAAACAGCCAGCTCAACATTCTAAGAGATAGTTCATAAATCCCAACCAAATTTTGACTCAATAAAACATACTGACTCACAAAAACGACTCAAACAAAACAAAGAAAACAGATTAGTACCAACATCCTCCCCCAGACTTACTTCACACCGTCCCGGTGTGAGAATAAATCAAGAGAAAGGATAAGAAAAGAAAAGAAATATTGGATTTGACAATGGTGTAGGGACAAGAAAACTTACCTGGGACGGCAGGACAAAGCACCAAGGTAGAGCAGGTGCTCCGGAACAGAATAGGGTGCTCGCCGTTTTTTTTTTTTTTTTTTTTTTAAGATTGAATAGGCTGAAACAAAGAAAACCAAAACCAAAAATTAGTAGCAAAAGAAAAATAAAAGTTAGAGACACTTACCAATGGGTTGCCTCCCACCAAGCGCTTGGTTTAAGTCATTAGCTTGACTTTGGTGCCATGTATCAGTCAGGTTGGGCTTGAGAGCTTGCTCCGAAACAAGCTCCGTAATCAGACATCCTCATGTTCAGAACCGTAGTCAGCATTCCATTCACAACACCAATACCCTTCTCTTTCAACTCTGATGGAAGAATAGCTCTAACTCTAGAGAAAGGTTTAGGACGACCCTTGCACTTCACCTTGTAGTCAACCGAGTTTCCATCATATCCTTGAGGGATCAAAGTCATTTGAGGACCTCCCATCATCTTTTTGCACTGCATGTTCCCCTGCGTCTTTGCCTTCTTCCTAAATTCTCGGGTGGTGGAGCAGGTGCTCGCGGGATCGGAGCATGTGCTTCTTCTCTATCCACTGCAGAGATGCAAGAGGCATGTGTGGTGATTCCAGTGGGAATGGCCTTGTAGAAAACATTTTTGTCGATCTTGGAGAAACAGACTCGCTTATTAGGCATATCAATGATTGCACCCACTGTAGCCATGAATGGTCTTCCAAGAAGCAAAGGCATATTATAACTTTCTCTCATCTCCACAACCTGAAAATCAGTTGGGACTAGGCAATCCCCTATTTGGACAGGTAGGTCGTGAATGCTGCCATGCGATGTTGATGTTGAGGAGTTTGCAAATCGAAGAGTCATTCGACTAGGCTTTATCTCAGAAATTTTCAACATCTCTGCAATAGCCTTTGACATGATATTAACAGTAGACCCAGAATCACAAAGAGCGTCTTCGAATTTAACTCCTGAAATGGAGCATGGGACCAGGAATTTCCCAGGATCTTCAACCTTAGGCAATACCCTCAATTGCGGTGGTGTACTCCTTGCTTCTACAAAGACTGCCTTAATCTCTTCTTGAGTCTCTCTGCAGTTCCAAAAGAAATCAAGTATGGGACGATTTTCCAAGGCTTCTTCAAAGGAGATTTCTGCAGGAATCCTTCTCACCATCTTCTTAAAATCAGCTAGTTTCTCGGCATTGATGGGCTCCAACTGATCTCTAGGTAGAACTGGGTAAGGCACTTTAGGAATGTAAACCCTCGCTGGAAGATTTTCTGCAGGTTTGGTGGGAGCATCTCGGGGGAGCATGTGCTCTGGGGTAGCGAGCAGGTGCTTTGTCGAAGAGATGGGGTGCTCACTCGTTTTTTCTACGCCAGGATCAATCAAATGAGGGTAAGAGGCAGGTACTCCAGATGATGAGGCGTAATCCATCTTCTTTTCTACGCCATGAGAAAATATTTCTCCCTTGAGCGGGTGCTCCTCAGCCTGCTCCATAGCTTTTTCTGAAGCTATGACATTTCTTGCTGCAGAATTCAGTATCCTCCCACTTCTCATCTCAACTGCATTGACATACTCGTTCCTAGGATTCACCTCTGCTTTCCCCGGAAGAATTCCTGATGCCGCAGCAGTTTGAGCAACCTGAATCTCGAGCCCCTTCATGTGAGTGCAAACAGCTTCAAACTTACTGTTGAGATCATTGTACATGCTGTCCACCTTGACATCGACCTCTCTAGCATATTTCTGTTGGCTGAGTAGAACCAAGTGCATAAGAGACTTCAACTCTTCTTGAGAGTTAGACGCCTGAGATTGCAAGCTCTGATCCTCCATATAGCCTTCATTCACATAGTTCACCTCTGCATACTGCTCATAGTCTCTGTTCGCGCAAAGCTGGACACTTCTCTGATGTCTCTCCAATAAAAAGTTCACTTTTGCTTCCAGCTCATTGATCTTCTGCGATTCAACACTGCTGACATATCTATGCTCATCATACTCATGGCAGCGATTTACAGAACTTGTAGCCAAGTTCTCAATCAGCTCAAACGCCCCTTCCTTGGACTTGGTGTAGAAATTGCCATTGCTGGCTGCATTCAGAGCATTACGATAATCCCATTCTACTCCGTCATAGAAGGTGCTGAGCAGCTGCTCGTCGCTAAACCCGTGGTGAGGGCAATCTCTGCGGTACTCCTTGTACCTTTCCCACGCCTCATTGAAGGTTTCTCCGGAGTGTTGCTGAAACGAGGATATCTTGTTCCTCAGAGCTGCGGTCTTGGACTTGGTGTAGAATTTGTCCAAGAACGCCGATCTAGCCTCAGCCCACGTCGCCAATGATCCCGGTGGTAACGACTTCAACCAACGTGAAGCTTTTTCCGCAAGAGAGAAAGGGAACAGCTTGCACTTCAGAAAATCTGGAGGTACACTATTCGAACCGGTTGTGCTGCAGATTTCTTCGAAATCTTCAATATGATCCATCGGATTTTCTGCAGGTAAGCCGTGAAACAAGTGTTGCTTCACCAATGCGATCATCTGAGGTTTGATCTCGTAATCCTGCCTCTGAATTGTGGGTGGAATGATTGCGGCTCTGTTTTGGTAGTGAGCATGAGGCGCGTGAATGTTCCCAATGGCAGGCTTTTGTTGTGGTTGTAGCTGTTGTTGCAACTGTTGCATCTGCTGTTCTATCCTTCGAATTTTAGCAGCTACATAGCCACTGCCAGCTCGGTTGTCAGTTTCGTCGCCCATGTTGGCTGGATCCGACTTCTTCTTCTAATCAGCTCGATCTAACCTTGCTATCTCCTGATTGTCCTGAAACGCACAAGAGAAGAAAAGAAGAATAACTTAGTAAATCTTAGACTAAAAATTTCGCCGAAAACCAAAGGTAATAATTTGGTCCCCGGCAACGGCGCCAAAAACTTGATGTACGAGTTTTAAACCCTATTTTCCTACTGCAAGTGCACAGCAAATCGTAGTAGTACTTAGGGGTCGATCCCACGAAGACCAAGTATTACACTATGGTTTTATAAGCTAGATTTAAAGCTAAGACAGATCAATATGGTTTGGGTAGCAAGTTACTAATCTAAAACGGATTTAAAAACAATATTAAGCAAGCGTTAGGTCAAGGCAAATCGCAGGCAATTCAGAGCAACGGATCAAAAAACTATTCAGGCAAAGATTAAGCACCAGTCTAGAACTCAAACATAAAGATAATATCAATCCACTATCGTGGTATCAATATCTTTGTCTAACAACCTAGAAATCCTAACTCTCATTGGTTCTAGCAAATCGCAGACAAGCTTTAAGATCAGGTTTGATATGTTCACAATTCTCCTAGACATCTACTCTCACAGGCATAGAATAAACTGCTCACCAGTTTTTCTTCTAGCAACCTAGAAACCATCGCTGTCTAAGTTAACCTAATATCATAAAATCAAGTGATCAATTCGATTTAAGCATTAAGAACAACAAGGGTGAAGACATCGATTGATTAGCCTATTTGTGTTTAATCCCTAGCTCATGAATTCCTTTGAAAACCCTAACCTAACTAAGAGATCTACTCAAGCATGAATAAAGAAGAAATCAAAGCAATAGTAATAAAAGGATGCATTAAAAATCGATATTAAAAAGGAGGGTTCAGAATTCTTCTCCAGAAGTTGCAGAGATTCTTCTCCCAAAAATAATACAAAGCTCTTAGAGAATAGGAAAACTAAAAGTAAAAGGTAGAGAATAATATGAAAGATGATAGAAGATGATTAAAAACCTAAAACTAAAGGGAGTATATATAATGGGGTCATCATAGGCGGCTGGTCCTCTTATTTTCGTCATTAGGGTTAGGTCAAAACGACCTCCCCCTTTTTACTCCGGCCGTGCGAGCACGTGCTCGAAAATCGGGAGCGGGTGCTCCGAAGTGAAAATCGGTAATTCTTCACAGATTCGCCTTCTTTTCTTCCAATATGATTCTTTTATGCTCCAAAGGCTCTAATCACTCCAAACTTCGTCCAAAGCCTCCTAATGACCTGAAACGACTCGATAAAGACCAAAAAGACTCGAAAAGGACTTGTAAACAATGGTTAGAATGAGGTGAAAATGCCTCATATCAGTGGCGCCAAAAAGTTTTCATTCTGTTAATAATCCGATAAAATTAGATAAAGCTTCTCTCGAGCTTGGGAAGATAGTACAACTTACCGTCGTGCACGCCTCTGAAGCTATTGATTTAGGGTGAGATATACAGAGCTTTAGGAGTAGAGTGGCGATATGACAGGACCTTCCCTTTCTCAACATATGTGTCATATATCTGCAATGAGAAGGATTTTTTTCAATAAAAAGTGACAACAAGTACGAATAATTATAATACAGAACAGATAAAGTGAGACTTCTCGAGGAAACTCTGTCGAAATAGAGTCACAGTCGCCGGACATCGGGGTCGAATACTGCACTAACTAAACTTCAGCCACCTAATTTTCATCGGTCCTCGATAAGTCCTTTTTTAGACTAAAACGCATCGTTTTACTCATTGTCGTGGAACTTAATTTTGTCTTTAAATACAGCACTCCAATTGGAAAAATTTAGGAGTTGAAGCTCTCCATCGAAATCAACTTATACGTAGCTATGAGGTACGAGAGAATGCTCTTTATTTTAATCTGAGTTCCTGATACGTAACTCATGATCTCTACAACTACATATCGAAATCAATTTACCTGTATAATAATTTCGAGATTTCCGGTTGCAGAACTCGAACGTCGGTTTTCTCCCTCTCCGACTAGATCCCGAGACAGAGGATATAGAAACGAAACGTGTTATTTTGGGCTTCTCCAACAAACCTTGAACACAAAATATCATCACTGTGGGCTGTACGTAAGAGCTAACATGTTACTCTAGGCCCATTAAAGCCCAACAAATTAATCAGTAACTCGGTATATTAACTGTCGGTACTTTCGCGATGTAGGTTAAAACTTGTAACATACTTCCACAAGCGTGCAATTACTAATTATCGGTTATGTTCAAACTCAGTTACGAGTTCAATCTCGTTTTGGTTCATTTGTAACGACCTGAATTTTCATGTGAACATCATGTTTCTCCTTCTGTCTAATCCAGTTTAGCTATTAAACGACACTTCTATTCGGCCTTTTCCGGCGATCCCTCGCAATAGTTTCCCAATTTTAAATGCCTTTAAAGGTATCTTTATAAAGATCAACCAAAGAGAGAGTAACTAGTTTATTGTTTCAGAATATGTATTTCCCCCTTCTACTTAAGTTTCCGACCAAACTAGTTTATTGTTTCCGAGAAAATCAAATACTACAATCACCTCCGCACACGTGTCTTAAACTTCACCATCTTTGCGGCGCGTTTCCGGCGAATGTGTAGTTCTCGGTAAGCCTTCCTATGGCCGGCGACATTCCGACAATTATTATCGAGACATTTCCGACAAAAGCTTTTTCTCGGAACTTTCCGACAATTAATGTGAACATTGCGTCCAACTCTTCAAATCGTCAATAATATGTCGTTCGACTCTCGGAAACTTTCCGACAACTATGATTCTCGCTAATTTTCATCGCTATGAGGACTTATTCCTTGTAGTGTACAGTATGTCATCTAATATGATCTTCTCTTTTTAATTGAGAATAATTCCTTCAAAAAAAATTCAAAAGAAAAAAAAATCCTCTTCTTCAATAATGTGAATTTTATATTTATAGGTAACAAGAGAATTATTGTTCTATTGATGAGATTGGTATTAATTTGAATTTTTTTTTTCTTGCCTTGCAGCCACCTAAACTACAGGACCGGCTTTGATTAGACTTTAATAAACTTTTCTCATTTGTTTAATATGTAGATTTTGATTCTGATGAGACTAAATGGAATGCCCAGCTCACCGCAACATTTTTTTCCCCTCGATCCCAAACTATATTTAGGCTCCGAATCGTAACATTGAATTGAGTGGTGTGGAACCAGTGGTACAGATGAAATGCAGTTTTAACAGTTATAAAAAATTCATAGATATATAGTACTAGATGACTCACCCGCGCGTGGGATTGAATATTTATGGTTAATTCTTTTTTTTTTTCTTTTAAATTTTTTTTTTTGCATTTTTTATTATTTTAAGATCAAATATGAAATAATGTTATATAACTTTTAGTTGTTGTTTTAATTATGGCTATTGTTTTGGATTAAGTTATAATGATTTGCATTGTTTTGGATTACTTTATTTGGCAAAATTTTCAATTTTCATTTATGATTTTTGTTTTGTTTTTCTAATTTTTTGGTTTGTTTATGTCTTGTAAATATGGTTAATTAAGATTAGTTTGATTATTTTATGTTATCTGATAAAAAAAAATATTTTCTCGGCTTTTTCTATATACACGTGTTTGGTTTTTAAATTTTTTTGTAAATCTACTGATCAGTTAAACATTGAATCCAAAATTTTAGGTTTGATTTAGTGGGTTAAACCTATTTAGACCCATTAAAATTAGGCAAAATTACATAATATAAATTGATCTTTTAACTTTCTAAACCACCATATTCACAAATCTAGCGATTCTAAAATAAAGCTGTGTACCCTTGGAAAGAGTAGATGTATATTTTTATTGGAAATGGTAGATGTATATTTGTAATTCTAAAACAAATGATCTTAAAATCATGTTGGATACTGATCTTGACAATCGTAAATATGTATTATAGAAATTGATAATTCTAAAATCAACTATTTTTTTATCTAAGAAAACATAAACAAAACATAATTTAAATAATTTAATGTTTATAATATTTCTTTATAAACAACATTTTTTGTGTCTTTTTGTGGCTTTCCTTCTTTGTTAATAATAAGAATCTTCAGATTAGACATTGATTTAACTTTGGAAACTGCAAACTTTGTAAAATAGAAATTTAAAAATTCAAAATTTATTTTATTGCAAAAAGAAAATAAAACTTGGACAGTTATCAAAAGTAAAATAAAATAAATATGTAAAAAAACTAAAATGAAAAATTTTGAAAGTAAAACTTCCCTTTAATTTTAGAAATTTAAACTTTTATTGCAAAAGAATTAAAATTAGATAGTTATCCAAAAGTAAAATAAAATAAATTGATAAAGAAGAAAAAGGAAATTGCAAAAACTAAAGAAAAAGAAATTAAACAAAAAAAACTTTGAGATTTTTTCCTTTTATTTTTAGATTTAGGTATGCCGTATGTGGATATTTTCTTTTTAATTTTAATTAATATTGGGATATTCCTTTTTTATTATTCTTGTAAACACCTTTAAAAATCAATAATTGTATTCGAAAACTGAATAGGAAATTCCAAAAACTTTAAAAAGGAAATTTAGAAAGTAAAACTCCCATTTATTTTTTATTAAATTCCTTTATTTTCTAAAAAATGTTTTTAATATATAAATAGTTATTTTATAAAAAAAAAGAAACGAAAAATTTCCTTTTTTAAAAATAAATCAATTAGAAAAATTTATCTCATTAAAAGTAAGTTATTTCCTTTTTAATATGATTTATAAAAAAGCTTTTCCTTTTCTTAATTTTTCGTTTTTAAACCTATACAAAAATTATTTTATGTTTTAAAATTAATTCCTTGTATTAATGTGCTTTTTTAAAAAAAATCAATAAACAAAAAATATATTAAAAGGTTCAGTAATGGTAAACTAATATAATAATTGAAATTCATTAAGGGTATCTCTGTAATCAACCTCGTAAGAATTAACGTAAGCGCGACACGTAGGAAACTGATTTCTCAAATAATATTATAGAGATATGTAAAGATTTTAAAATCGGTCTTCTGATTGATATCGACATTGTGTAATTTATATTTATCCCTAATTAAAAAGAAGTATCCATGTGCAGGCGGGAGCATTGATTGCTAGAGTGGACCTATTATCTGACGTCAAAATTTGAAACATCAATTATCTGACTTTTATAGTAGTTGATTTTAATTTCATAGAAAGACGGTTATTAGTGAATCAAATAATGTGGCTATTAAGCTTAAGTACGACTTGATATAATAATATACATCAATACATTATCATTAACTTTTTAGTTAAACGACGACAATCAGTTGGCCCACCTTAGGAATATGTTTACAGACACTCCTGAATCCTGATATTTGATATTTGATGTATTTTTAATTAACTTCATTTTTTTTTTTTTTCTTTTGCAAATCGTGGATCGGCTAATCGATTAATCATTTGTTTTCGAAATTATCTAATAAGTAAAATTATTCTGTCACAATTATTTTTATTAAGGAAAAAAATCTTATTGTCATGAAACTGTACTGTAACGAAAAGTAAGTCAAACATATAAATATCTCCAAAAAGCTACTATTTCATTTTTCCTATTTACGAAAAAGTCTATGTATTACATTAAATCTCATTATTATTTATTATGGATTTAGGTTGATACAAAGAAAAATGTAGGAAAAAATTATAGAATTGAAACACTCATTTATGGTTATTTTATTATTAATTACATAAATAAAACTTTTTTTGACTTATTTTTGAATTAATTATACAACCTTTTTTTTGACTTATTCATACTTGATTAATTCAAATGTCTCAAAATCGATCAAAGAAAGTGGCGTTACAATATAAAAGGCCATAGCTCGCTAAAAAGTTTGCCATATCCATACTAAACAAAAGACAAGATAGAAAATACAAATCATAAGGGATAATAACAGATTGAATAGCGTATACAAACCATAAGGGATAATAACATTATAAACTCTATAGGAGAGTAAATCAGGCTATGAAGATCCTAACGAACCCGATTCAAACTAATGATGCAAAAAAATATAACTTTTATTTCCAATCTATTCCAAATGGAGAGTAAACGACATCACCGCAACCACTCTTACAGCACAAACGGATCAAAATCTGCATATGCAGCAAAGGATCGCACCAAGACGACAAAAGTGCCACCGGAGAGCATGAAAGTAGTGACAAGAGAACTCAAAACAATTGGAACTAAAGCCACATACTCAATGAGACTTCCACTATGACAAGTGAAAAACAAAAATCTGAGCAACTACTAACGCAATTGTAGATATATAACAGAGATTCACAGTCCTCACCAGAGAGCATACCAGTTCTTCTAACAAACTATGTTCTTCTCAAGATGTTTAGTATTTTGAAACAACTAAAATAAATTGCACTCTATAATGTTTCTGTAAACTTGATTTTGAAAGCAAACGGTATGTGGATAAATTCTGACTATCAACTCTTAAACTCAACCCAGAAATACAGAAATATGATGAGAGAGTGATCCTTTACTGCAACAGTTTAAGACAATTGATTACTGTTTTCTTACAATGATTGAATCGATTTTCTAAGGAAATGACATATGCAGTTGAAAATGATTGTACCTTTACGTCGACAAATATACAGTGCTAGTTGGGAATGCAATAATTATATTGGACAATTCTGAATGTGCGTGCAAGTAACAGATATTGGCACGGTCTTTATTCATTGGTCTCGTGTACGTATCCTATTCGGTTTTAAGCAACTCAGCGATTCCATTTTTTTTTGTCTCTCTCACTATTTCTATATAATTAGGAGTGGACAAACTATCTATAAATTATTATGTGATCCTGAATTTGATCGTTTTAATAAAAGTATACCATTTAAAGGTTTTGGATCGGGATCCACAAAATAAATTTATGTTATGAACTGAATGTTTTGTGTGTATTATTATGAGGACCAAAGATCTCTTTATATAGTGGTTACACCAGGTAGAGAAAAATTAATTATACTTTTACTACTCATAACAAGAAAAGGAAATATTATATTAACCTAATCCTTGTCCAACAAGGAACACTTAAGATAATGGGCCGGTTATGGCACAGCCTCTAAGGGCCGGTTTATGAGTCCATCCACGAATAGTTTTTAACACTCCTCCTTGGACGAAACAACCGAGCCCGATGCTATCAAGGATCTTTGTAATACGCTTGGGGATGCTGTCTCATTAAAACTTTTCTAAGGAAAACCCAGTGGGACAAAACCTTAGCGAGGAAAAAGAGTACAACACATATTACTCCCCCTGTTTTAGACATCACTGAAGGTCCTTAGTCGGCGCATGCCGATCTGATACATCAGCTTCTTGAGCGTGGAGGTTGGCAGCGACTTCGTGAAAAGGTCGGCGGAGTTGTCGCTTGAACGGACTTGAAGCACTTGAATTTCTCCATCCTTCTGGAGATCGTGAGTGAAAAAGAATTTCGGCAGAATGTGCTTCGTCCGGTCTCCCTTAATGTATTCATCCTTCAGTTGAGCTATGCACGCAGCATTGTCCTCATGAAGTACGATTGGCTCTTTCTTTCCATCGGTCATCCCACAATCTCGCCTTATGTGCTGAGTCATCGATCTCAACCAAACACATTCACGGTTGGCTTCATGAATCGCCAAAATCTCTGCGTGATTTGATTACGTGGCCGTGAGTGTCTGCTTCATGAATCGCCATGAAATTGTTGTTTCTCCATGAGTGAACACATATCCTGTATGAGATCGTCCATTGTGTGGATCCGATAGATAACCTGCATCAGCAAAACCAACTAAACCTTTGTCGTTATGGTTAGTGTAAAACAGACCCATGTCCTTCGTTCCTTGTAGGTAACGAAGTATGTGTTTAATCCCGTTCCAGTGCCTCTGGGTCGGACAAGAACTAAATCTTGATAGGAGGTTCACGGCGAAACAGATATCTGGCCTAGTGTGACTAGCCAAGTATAACAACGCTCCTATGGCACTGAGATATGGCACTTCGGGACCAAGGACTTCTTCATCCTTTCTCTTCGGACCGAATGGATCACTGTCCAATCCGAGGCTTCTCACAACCATTGGACTACTCAATGGGTGGGCCTTGTCCATATTAAATCTCTTGAGTACCTTTTCTGTATATGCCATTTGATGCACAAGGATTCCGTCTTTGACGTACTCAAGCTGTATTCCCAAACAGAACTTAGTCTTCCATAAGTCTTTCATTTAAAATTCGGCCTTTAATAATTCAACTGTTTGGGCGATTTCTCCAGAGGTACCGAGGATGTTCAAATCATCCACGTATACTGCTATAATCACAAATCCTTTGTTTGCAAACTTCTTTATAAATATACACGGACTGATGGGATCATTCTTATATCCGGTTTTCATTAAGTATTCACTTAACCAGTTGTACCACATGCACCCACTCTGTTTCAGTCCGTATAAGGATTTGGTTAGCCTAATGCAGTGCCCTTCTCGAGAACTTTTCTTATCTTTGAGCTCAATACCCTCTGGCAATCTCATATATATATTTCATTCTCCAGTGGACCATATAAATACGCGGTTACAACATCCATTAACCGTAGATCCAATTTTTCTCTTATGGCCAGACTTATCAAGAATCGGAATGTCGTTGCATCCACCACAAGGGAGTATGTCTCCTCATAATCGATTCCTGGTCTTTGTGAGAATCCTTGTGCAAAAAGCCGTGCTTTGTGCCTAACGATTTCTCCTCGTTCAATTCTCTTCCTCACAAAGATCCATTTATGTCCAACTAGGATTATATCACAAGGTGTCCGAATTATGGGACCAAAAACCTCTCTCTTCTTTAAAGCTCTTCTTTAAAGAGTTTAACTCCACGTTTATAGCATCTTTCCATTTAAGCCAGTCTAATCGGCGAGTGCACTCTAAAATGGACGTGGGTTCTAGATCCTCATTCACTACATCAAGGGCTACATTGCATGCAAATATTTCATCGATGTCGACATCTTTTCTGTTCCATTGGATTCCGGACGTAACAAAATTTATCGAGATCTCATTGTTATTTTGAACTTCAGGACCATGAGGCTCGGCGTCCCGAGCTTCATTTTGCGGTACCTTAGGCTCATTTGTGTCCGGACCATCCACTATCTCCTCGGTCTGAATTTCAGCACATTTCTTTAATTTTCGAGGAGTCTTATCTTTGGAACCAATAGGTCTCCCACGTTTTAAATGGGGTCTAGACTCTGTAGCCACTTGCGGTCCATCTTGGACATCAATTCGTATAGGTGCATTCACGGCTGGTATATATGATTTAGTTACTCTCTGCGGGTCAGCAAAGGAATCTGGCAATTGTATAGCTAGCTTTTGCATATGAATAATCTTTTGGACTTCCAAGTCACTTTCTTGGGTCCGAGGATCTTCCCAATTTAAGGATGTTTGATTCCATGAGATTTCTTTTACCAGCCGGTTATCATTACCAAGTGTTGGATAAACGGACTCGTCAAAATGACAATCCGCGTACCTGGCCTTAAACAAATCACCGGTAGTTGGCTCGAGGTACTTTATGATCGTGGGTGAATCATATCCAACGTATATCCCCATCCGCCTCTAAGTTCCCATCTTAGTTCTCTGTGGTGGAGCAATCGGCACATAAACTGAGCAACCGAAAATCTTAAGATGGGATATGTCTGGCTCTTGACCCGTTATTAATTGGTATGGGGAATACTTGTGGTCACTAGATGGCCTGATGCGAATTAGTTCGGCAGCGTGTAAGACAGCATGTCCCCAAGCGGATACAGGAAGCTTTGACCTCATGAGTAATGGTCTTGCAATCAACTGTATGCGTTTTATAAATGACTCGGCCAAACCGTTTTGTGTATGTACATGTGCCACAGAGTATTCAACACTTACCCCCATGGACATACAATAGTCATTAAACGCTTGGGAAGTGAATTCACCAGCATTATCCATTTTTACTGGTGATGGCCTTACAATCAGTTTTCCTTGTGAACATGAGGCACAAGTGAGATTCTTTGGAATAACTCTCCTTTCTTTCAAGGCGTGCCCATAAGTATTGGCAATCAATTTTCGCATCATATTTGACCCGGGATGTCCCAGCCGGTCGTGCCATAGGACGAACCTATCCGTAAACTCTTTGTTTACGGTGGCATTGGCCTCAATCATATTGACCTTTGTGCTATAGCAGGTATAGTCTCGAGGACTTTCTTTTGGCCTTGGGCGATTTTAACTATTTGAAGAAATTCTCTGTTTCCTCCGCCCATTGTTTCCACATGAAGACCATTCAGATGAATGTCTTTAAAACTCAATAAGTTTCGATTTGAGCTTGGTGAAAACAATGCATCAGGGATTTCTAGATACGTGCCTTTAGGCATTAAAACATCGGCCTGGCCGTAGCCTTCTATTAGGCCGGCCGGTCCTGCTATAGTACTTATGTTTGCCTTAAGAATTATGTCTTAAAAGCCATAAGTTATTCATTCAAAACCAAAGAAAATGAATCCAAAGACATAAAATCCAAGCAAATCAAAGCAAACATAAAAGCAACAAAACAATCAAAAGCTAAATTATTTTAAGCAATCGGAAGTCTCATATTCCATTTGATCATCTTTTTCATGATCAAAGTCGCCCTCGTCATCATGCTCATGCTGGACCATGTGGGCCTCAGGATTCTTCCCTTTAAGGCTCTCTTGATAGCATTCTACAAGATGCTTGGGAGTCCTGGAAGTCTTGGCCCAATGATTATCCATCCCACAACGATGGCAACGGATTTGGTCGAGTCGGACTGATGTCCTGATTGATATCCGTGGTTATTTCCACGACCACGGTCACGACCGCGGTTAGAGTTAGATCCGCGGTCGTTATGGCCTTTGCCTCGACCATAGGGGTGGTAATTATTGCGGCCACGCCCTTTCCGGTTTCCACCACGTCCACGGCCGTAATGCCTTTGATCTCTATGGACGTGATTTGCCTCGTTTTCTTTCTTTGTCTAAGCGGCCACGTTGGCTTCAGGTAGTGGGGCTGTTCCAGCTGGTCTCATCTCGCTGTTGGTCAGAACAAGTTTGTTATTCTGTTCCGCAAGCAACAGACAAGCGATCAGATCTGAGTAAGTCGCGAAGCCTCTCTCGCGGTACTGTTCTTGTAACAATACATTACTCGAATGGAAGGTGGAGAAGGTCTTTTCCAACATATCCTTCTCCGTTACGGTTTCACCACATAGTTTCAACTTGGAAACTATCTTGAACAATGATGAGTTGTACTCATCTACGGACTTAAAGTCCATGAACCGTAAGTTCAGCCAGTCAAACTTGGCCTTAGGCAACACGACCGTCTTTTGATGGTCGTACCTCTTTTTCAATTCCTTCCATAGATCCAAAGGATCTTCAATCGTTAGATACTGATCCTTGAGACTCTCAGTAAGGTGATGGCGTATGATACGAATCGCTTTGTATCTATTTCTCACGGACTCATTGTTTCCGTCGTTGATACATTCACCAATTTCTTTTGAGTTGAGCATGATCTTTGTATCAAGCGCCCATTTCAGGTAATTATCTCTAGAGAGATTGAGGGCCGCATAGTTTAAGTTCGCAACTTTAGACATCTGAAAATATTCAACGATATTTTCAGTTAGGGCTTTTCAACAAAATTCGGACCTTAGGAATATGGCCGGTTTTGGTTCATCCGATTTTAGGCTTTCAAGCAAACAAGCATTTATGCAATCAAACAATTTAATTATATGGGCCGATTTTATTAATGGTTTATGCACTTGGAATTTTCTATTTTTAAATTAATCCTTAATTAAAAGTTAATCCTAAACTTTTAAGAAAAGGAAAAACAATTAAAAAGGATAGATCTTTAAAGGAAAAGGATATTATCTAAAACTTTCATTTTTACTAAAAGGAAAGGAATTAGATTTTCCTATTTAGAATAGGATTGGGATTATTATCTTTAATTAAAAGTTAATCCTTAACATTTAAGAAAAGGAAAAACAATTAAAAGGATAATTCCTTGAAGGGAAAATGATATTTCTAAAACTTTACTTTTTCCTAAAAGGAAGAGATTAGAGATTTCCTATTTGGATTAGGATTAGGGTTTTATGGTTTAGGCACAAACGATTTGGCCTCCTTTTCTCTATGGTTTACGATTTCAATAATGGCCAAAATAAGTATGAACAATTGATCTAACAACCTAACTCATGAACACACAAACCGATTTCAAGAGATGATGAATCAATACATGCGATTTTAATGAAGGTTCAAATTCGGTTTTAATCATCAATATATGCAGTCCGATTTTAATTAATGAACAAGCTATGGCCGATTTTGAACCTCACTAAAGCAAGCTATATGATTCGATGCAAACAAGATCATTAAACAATTTCAAACAAGTTTATCAAGTAACCGATTTTAGGGTTTCATATATACTTAGGTCATATTCGATTTTGTGTTCAAGCAAGATCTAACAAGGTTTAAACAATCAACCGATTTTAAAGTCTTGCCTTTAGCTTAGATCCAAGTTCAAGTATGAGGTTTTAATCAAGACCAAACAAGTTTAGAGAGGATCGATTTTAGGGTTTCTTATTCTTAGGTCAGATTCGATTTTCTCTTTTGTTCTTAGATTAGGGATTTACCTTGGTCACCTTTTGGGATTGAATTGGAATGGATCGGGAGCTAATAGACCTCGGTAAACACAAACACTGGAATTCGACTCTCCCTTGAAGAAGACGGCGGCCGGCGGTTTGAGATCGGGGGCGGACGGCTAGGGTTTTTTTCTCTCAGAGCAAGCTCGTGCTGATAACGTGTTATGAACTGAATGTTCTGTGTGTATTATTATGAGGACCAAAGGTCTCTTTATATAGTGGTTACACCAGGTAGAGAAAAGTTAATTATCCTTTTACTACTCATAACAAGAAAATGAAATATTACATTAACCTAATCCTTGTCCAACAAGGAACACTTAAGATAATGGACCGGTTATGGCACAACCTCTAAGGGCCGGTTTATGAGTCCATCCACGAATGGTTTTTAACAATTTAAAGATTATGATACTAAAATCCAGTTCGGATCCATTTCATATACATTTAAAAATATATATATATTCATATGATAAATATAATTTTTAAGTATTTCAAATTAAATTTATTTACATAAAGTTGGAGTATTTTTTTTGAATATTCAAATGTTCTAAAATAATATAAAAGTCAATTTAAAGTTTGTGCTTATTGTTTAAGGGATTTTTCGTCCTCTGAAAACAGATTTCTTAGAAAACGAATATATGACATTTTTTTTTTTCTTTTTTTCGACAAAAGGCCACAAGGGCCCATTTTTCATTAAACCCAAAAGGGTAGAGTTATACAGAGCAAGAAGCCAATAAAATACAAAGCCCAAACCCAGTTACAAATAAATTCAAAGAAGCCCAAGATGATTTGGGAAGAGGAAGACGAAGATCAAGCATCTTCGCCGCCGCCGGTCTTCAAGCTGCTCTGTATCAATCTTTCTTCAGGGATCGCCGGTGCATGAATCTTTCTCCTGAAAAGCCGATCTGTTTAGCCCATCTCTCTCAGCTATGTTTCCAAACAGGAAAAACCGCCAAAGACCAACAAAGTCAAGGGCAATCAAGGCCCCTAAGACGGTGGAGAAAACTCCATCTAAGCAAGAACCAGATGAGAAAACGAAGATCAACGTTAGAAGAAAAATCAAAACAACACGGATTAAAAGAAGCAACTGAAGAAAGAAGATTTAAAAAAAAACAAAAAAGGTAGACTAGAAAAAAACGGACAAAGCCGAGAAGAAAATCCGATGAACGGAAGCCTAGAACCGGATGAACCGGAAGAGAGCATCCATATTTACAACAAAAACAAAAAGCTGGACCGTCGGTGATACCGACGGCCGGAGATCACACAAAGCCGATGAAGAAAGCTCTAGATTAGAGAGAGAGTGAACAGAGACAAGAGAGAGAAAAAGTTTTCGAATATATGGCATTTAAGATCGGGAAAACACATTTAAGGGGTACTTTTGTGTTATAATAATTATTTAATATTTGTGTTATAATAACTTTTATTGGGTAGTTTGTAGAGAAGAAACGTAAGGTACTTTTGTGTTATAGTAACTTTTATTGGTATCACTTCACCTGTCACATGCGTTGCGGTACGCACAGAATTTATTGCTCGATTAGTCGTGTGTAAGAGGAGCATTATTTTGAGTAAATTCTTATTGTCAATTTTGTGGGAAATACTTGTGTATTTAAGGAAATCCTATATTGGTATCACTTCACCTGTCACATGCGTTGCGGTACGCACAGAATTTATTGCTCGATTAGTCGTGTGTAAGAGGAGCATTATTTTGAGTAAATTCGTATTGTCAATTTTGTGGGAAATACTTGTGTATTTAAGGAAATCCTACCCAAAAAAATTACATACTTGGTCTGATTCTTTTGACACTATAGGTCTGATGCGGATCAAATGGTTCGCACACCCATGCGTATGAACCGTCCATATGCTTCCATTCATTTAATTTTGTGTTGATGCGTTTCTTTTATTGTAATATTAAAATATCATTGAACCGCAAGCGGTTCGCTTTTTACGAGTAATAAACACAAAACCTCTTTGTACAGTAATACATTTTCAATTTGAGGTGTTTTCTATGCATTTTTACTGTTTTAGTTTTTTATTTAATTTTTCTTTTGATAAATAATATATATAATTTGTTTATAATGTGTTTGACTAAATGTTTTTTTTGTGTATGTCCACACCGTGTTATATAGTTTATTTATGTGTATCATTTTCTAATTCATTATAAAATAACATTATACAAGTTTTGTATATTAAAAATATTTTTTAAGAATTCATTTTTAACCAGTATATTTTACTTGAATTTATCTTATATATGATATTTTAAATATAACTAGGTATATGCATTTATAAATTAATTCTTAAGATGACTGATTTTTAGCTATACAAAAAAAAAATGTAAAGTTTATTAAAATTATTGTAAATGTATACAGTATTTTGAACAATTTTTTATTCTTTTCTACTATTCAAATATATATTTTCGATTGTCAGATCCGCTTGATCCACATTTGAACCACTTGAACCGCTTGATCCACATTTGATCCGTTTGATCCACATTTGATCCGCTCGATCCGCTTGATCCACTTGATCCACTTGATCCTCAACGCTTAATTTACGTTCTCCATTCGAAGCCTAGGAATCAAGCTGTTGAGATAACTTGTCAATTTGGTTGTTTTACTGCTAGGTTGCTTGCTGTCTTACTACTCTTTAACATGTGTGAACCATTTTCCTCCCAGACTTACCTATTCGAGATGATTGACACGAGTGCAAGATTAGTTAGTTGTGGCTTTTCTCCTTCTGACCACTCAGTCTTTCAAGCATTTTGTATCTTATGTGGATGCGGTCACACTACCAAAAACCGGAAACCTAAAGCCAAATGACTAAACTTTGATCATTTGGACCCTAAAGACTAAAGTCTATGATCTAGTTTTGGCCAGAAAATCTTTTTGGCAAAAAAATCATGGACAATACATGATGATACGTAGACTGTCTATGTAAAAGAAGCAAAATTTATTCCAAACATATAAAATATTAATTATTTAATTTTATGTATTTATCTAATATTCTAGTTCATTTATTATATTTTAATAATTATATTTTCCTTATTTCAGCTTTTTTGAGAGGATCCGTAATTTTTAAAATCCAACATATCTAAATCCAAATATTTTTGGAATTTTCAAAATAATTGATCTGTGTCCAGCGCTAATACAATTTGGTTAATTTACTCGTCTATATATAATATAATTAAACATATTTCATGGCAGCTACTTAATACAGTAAATAATAAACCATCATACGAAGAACTTTTCAGAGAATTAAAATAAAATATAAAAGTCAACGAGTTTAAACTTCAACCCAGATGGACTAATGCCGGTCATAAGCGGCCTCTTACATGCAAGTATGCAACCAAGAAAAAAAATCAACTTGACTTTATAATCGGACATGACATATTTTCTAATTATATCAAATATAAGTTCAATATGATCCACAGAAGGAAAAAAAAAAGTCTAGAGAATCGATGGTTTCTTGCCAATAAGTACAATTTTTTGGGATAAAAGGTCAATGTGGAAAAACTCCCGAATAAATTCAAGATCTAAGATTCGATGGAGAAGTGACCTTGTGATGTCAATATGACACCGTAAAATAGTCACCTAATTTCTCACTTTATTGTTATTTTGATGAACTATCTCAATCCAAAAAAAAAGACTGGAGAGACATCGGAGATGTGTGGCCAATGATTTAGATTTAACACTTAATTAACAGACAACCGAATCTCGTATAAGACTCGTCATCAAAGTAGGTTCACATTCAAAAACATAAACTAATTAAAATTAGGACTTGATTAATGTCTAATCGTTATGGCCACCTAATCACGGTTGACACCATTTTATGGATTCCGTGATGCAACAATAATATTATGTTACCAAATGGATATATTCAGCTATGATAAAGCCAAAAAAAAAAAAAATTGATCATTGTTACCAATACTCATTTTTTTACCAGAAGATAATAATTTGGTGACATGACAAAAACATTATGTTAACATTCTTTTGTATTCTTTCAGTATTCTATTACTATTCTTTACTAAGTATTTAACAAAAAAATGTTATAAGTATATTTATTTTTAATAGTATAAAGATACTTAACAGAATATATTAATTATAAAGTTAGTAGATCTATTATTTTGAAATCAAATAATCATAAGAACTTGTGGTAATTTTTTTGATAAATAGTATTTTCATAATTTCTATCACAGCTTTTTATATTATATTATATACCTTAAAATAATTATATTTCTTTTTCTCACTGCCTCGTGGAAATTTGTAACCTTGTGTGTACATTTAAGAAAAAAAAAAACAAAAAACAAAAATGCCTATATGTTAACTTTATGAATTTTACTAAATATATAAGATTCCATTGGGCCGCAGGAGAATCTTTTTTATTTCTGATTTTTACGTTTTGTAATTTTGGTATTTTGTGGAGAGCCAGAAAGTCTCCTAAGTCTTCACGTCACCAACCTTCTCGATCTCTGCACCCTCTCATTCTATAAGTATTCTTCACATCCACCAATATCAACACAGAACCAAAACACAAGACAGATTTGATTCGATTTTATTTTCTTCGTTTGGCTTCAACTGTTACTATCGACCAATCTTGGTGTTCGTAGCCATGAGTCTTCTCACAGATCTCCTTAACCTTGACCTCTCAGAGACCACTGACAAAATCATTGCCGAATACATATGGTTCGTCTTCTTCCTTCTTAAAAAATCGTTTCTTTTTCTTGTTTATTATGTATATGATCGTATATTACATCAATTATAAATCCAATGGTATCGTATTGTTCTTCAAATTTTGACTGTTATTTTTTAGGGGGTTTTGTATGGATTCTGCTAGAATTACAACGTTTTTTTTAGCTGTGTACCTTTATATCATGTTTGTTATTCGTTTTGTTTATGCACTTGATGACTTGATCGTATACATGCTCATAATCAAATGGGTTCGTGTTTTCTCCAACTTTTGACTCTGTTTTTTTGTGTGGTTTGTATGGATTAGATTCTGTTAGGATAACACATATTTATTTGTGGTTTTGCGCCTTTGATTGTTCTTATTAGTCCTTCAGATCTGATTCATCTTTGCTAAAACGCTAGTTTATCCTTGAGTTTTTTTTTTTTCCTTAATTTGCTGATTAGGTCTACTAAGTTTCTGAATCTGTTTTTTAAAACTATGTTTGTTCTGTTTTCTTTTATGAATGAACTATGTTTGCTCTGTTTTTGCCTCTGTTTTGTTCTTTAAAAGTAAAGATCGAATTTTTGAAATAATATGTTTCTCTTTGGTGTAATTTTATATATACCAAATCAGGGTTGGAGGTTCTGGAATGGATATGAGAAGCAAGGCCAGGGTAATTTTTCCTTCTCTAGCTATTTTTGGTAAAATTTAACTTTTGTGTGTTTCTATTTTTAGTCTGAAGGTAAAAGATTTGGCTTATAGTGAATCTTGTTTATATGTAGACTCTCCCTGGACCAGTGAGTGACCCTACGAAGCTACCAAAGTGGAACTATGATGGTTCAAGCACAGGACAAGCTCCTGGTGAAGACAGTGAAGTCATCTTATAGTTAATAATCGTTTCTTTCTGACCTTATTTTATACCAGTTTTGTTGTTCCGGTTCTTGTTTATTAATCTTTTTATGTTTTGTATTATGTCTTTTTAGCCCTCAAGCCATATTCAAAGATCCTTTCCGTAGAGGCAATAACATTCTTGTGAGTTTCCATCAAAGTTTTGATCTTTCTTGTTGTTGCATGCAGCCATACTTTATTATTACATGATTTACATCCATTATAAACCTTGTAACGGTTTTGATCAGGTTATGTGCGATGCTTACACTCCCGCTGGTGAACCAATCCCGACAAACAAAAGACACGCTGCGGCTAAGGTCTTTAGCCACCCTGATGTTGTAGCTGAAGTGCCATGGTGAGTCTTTATTTGATGATATTGTTTTAGCCGCGCAAAAAGCCCTGCTCGTTGATGAGATGTTTCTTTTTTGAAAACTAGGTATGGTATTGAGCAAGAGTACACTTTACTTCAAAAAGATGTGAAGTGGCCTGTTGGTTGGCCTATTGGCGGCTTTCCGGGCCCTCAGGTGAAGAAGATAATGGATAAATGGATAAATGGGTTTTGTTTTCTTCTTTTCGTTTTCTAAAATTTTAGACAAAAATATCTTTGTAGGGACCATACTATTGTGGTGTTGGAGCAGACAAATCTTTTGGTAGAGACATTGTTGATTCTCACTACAAGGCCTGCTTGTACGCTGGAATCAACATTAGTGGCATCAATGGAGAAGTCATGCCGGGCCAGGTAGCTTCCGTAACCTACAAGAAACTTTAATATTCAATTGTGATCTTTTGCATAAAGTACTTATTACCAAAACTTTTGTGTTGAGAACAGTGGGAGTTCCAAGTCGGTCCAGCTGTTGGTATCTCGGCCGGCGACGAAATCTGGGTGGCTCGTTACATTTTGGAGGTAAGTGTTAGCGATTTAACATTTAAACTTCAACTAACTCGCGTTGGTCTAGTGGTAAAGGAGTGTCTAATAGCAGGGGATTTAACATGGCCCTCCCAGGCCAATATTGGTTGGTGACGGTTCGGATCGGTTTCTCGGAATTTGGATACCTGGTTCACCGAAAAAAAACATTCGAAATTCACTAACTGTTCTGTAGGATTTGGATGAATAACAATCTCTCCTTGTTCTGAAAACAGAGGATCACAGAGATTGCTGGTGTGGTGGTATCTTTTGACCCGAAACCGATTCCCGGTGACTGGAATGGTGCTGGTGCTCACTGCAATTACAGGTACACATTTCAAGAATCTTCTTCTGGTGCGTTTGTCTTATGATTTTTTAATGCTGACTCAAATGGTGATTGCTTCAGTACCAAGTCAATGAGGGAAGATGGAGGTTACGAGATTATCAAGAAGGCAATTGATAAATTGGGACTGAGACACAAAGAACACATTGCAGCTTACGGTGAAGGCAATGAGCGACGTCTCACGGGTCACCACGAGACTGCTGACATCAACACATTCCTTTGGGTAAGCTAACATCTTTGCGGTTTTGGAATAGTAAAAACATAAATCACATTTTAACTGAAACTGTGATTGTTTTTTGTTGGAAATGTTTGAACTTAGGGTGTTGCGAACCGTGGAGCATCGATCCGTGTAGGACGTGACACTGAGAAAGAAGGGAAGGATACTTTGAAGACAGGAGGCCAGCTTCGAACATGGATCCTTACATTGTCACTTCCATGATTGCAGAGACCACAATCCTCTGGAATCCTTGATCAGATCAAAGAACATTCTTGAATTTTCACTCCATTTGGGTTTTCTTGCAAGATTCAACGTTTGTGTGTTTCTCTATCAAGCACTGTCTTAGAATAAGTCAAGATTTGCTCTGTTTTATTTTTATTTTGGTCCTATTGAAATTTGAAAACGTCTCTTTGTATTATTAATAAACAAACACCATCTGGAAAAGGCAGATTCATTTTTTTTACCAATCTGGGTCTAAATGGTCCTTCAAACCGTTTTCAGTTAGAAGTTTTGGCTTTTCGGTTTGCATGGTTTGGGTTTAAGTTTGGATTGGATTTTCAATCATATAATAAATTAAAAATTAAATTCTGGCTGAGTTTTTTTTCTTACGTCTTGTTTGAATTTGGTGTTATAGCTAAAATTTCAACTCCTAATATTCATAAATAGGAATAATCTGTGTTCGGAATTGTCTTAGGCGTCATATGGTCTATTTAAACCTAGAAAGTTAACAAACAGTCAGAAATAGATCGCTGTCTAATAAATTAATAATAAAAATGCATAAATATTTAATTTATTTTGCTAATTAAAAAAATATGTTTAATTGTCTAATATTTCATTTTTTTGTCAACGTCTATATTTCAATTTATAAACCATTATATTTATCTGTGGTTCCGAGTCTTTGTCCATTTTGTTGTTTTATTTATAAACCAAGGGTATAATAATAATTACATGTTCATCTTTTTCAAAAAATTTCACGATTAGAAATTTTAACTGTGGCGGCTACTCATTTTTCACATATCAGAATTCAGTTTTAATTTTTTTTTGGATACAAATATGAAAAATTGAACATGCATTATTCAATTACTAACTTTTTTTTTGTCAACTATTCGACATCAAAATTTTTTCTCCAATTTTCAATCTGATTTGGATAAAAATCTTGGTAGTCTCTTATCGTTAAACGCTTAACTGTCGTGTAATCAATTACGACGGCTGCGTTTTCGGAACAGGAAGAAGAACGAAAAACATGTTCATTTTATGTGAATGATTTTTAAAGCAAACTAGGATTTCATCAGCACTACGCGCAGGGTAAAGTTTTTTTTTAATATTCGATAATTATAATAAATGATAATTATATGTTATATAGTAGATTATTATATAAACTGTTATCATAGTAGTCAAGTTTTATGTTAGCTGAAATATTATATGTAGTTGTTTGTTGTATGGATTTTTTTTTATTAGTGTTAGAAGAATTGTATTATGTGAGATTATATATCATTTTGATTGGTGTTTGAAGAATTGAAGAATTGTATTATGTGAGATTATATATCATATAATCATAGAGTGTAAATCATAGACTGTAAATTATATTTTGTGTTGGTTTAGATTAAAATTTATAAATATTATTTGTTAATTATATGTTTTTCAATTTAATAGTTTTTGAAATATTTTTATGAAATATATAAAAGAAATTTTGTATAGTCAAATAACTATTTTTAAATATGAAAAAGTAACAAACCGCAGAACATAAATAGAAGAAAAATCTTAGAATATTAAATTTTGTTAGTTGAATTTTCATTTTATTTCCTTTTCATCTCATCCAAATCATTTCCTAAATATTAAATTGATTTTTCTTATTTTTTTTCAAGTCCAAATAATTTCCAAATATGAAGTGATATGCGGTTGAGAATATAATATAAGATACTAGTTAGATTTTAGGAGATTATTTTTAGAAACCAATATTAATTAAATCTCCTAAATATTCACCAGTGACATAGATTGTAAATTAAAGACTTTTTTCAAGCATTTTTAAAAATGTACCTTGCAAATAATATTAGTAAGATATGTAAAAAAATTGGTTTAAGAGCCAGATAAGTTAAGTAAATGGGAATTTAAGAAAAATGGGGGCAAATGGTTTTGATTTTTTCAACATTACTTTTCTTCTATGCGGAACAAGATTTTCTCAGAACCCCATTTCTTAGGCTGCTATTTTGTACCACCGATGTCAGGCGATGAAGAACGAGAATGTAAGGAACCTATCTCTACCATTCTTAATTGTTATTATAATCTATTGTTCTTACAATTGTACAATTTAACTTGCAGGGACTAAATATAAACCAAAGCTTTTTAGAGCAGGACAAAAAAATGTCCGTTTTTCTTCTTTTAGGAACCGCTTTTTCGATTTTTAGAAAAGTAATATCATCATGACTCTCGAAGTCATGTGCGGTAGCAATACCAAACCAAATACGACGAGTAGTGGGGTCCTGAGCTAAGCCTTGTATTACACGTGCAAAATCTGAGAACATACCACATGACTATTCTAACATAGTAGGTATTCAAGAATCAGTACATGAAATTTTAATGAATTTGAACGAGATTGTATCCACGATTAATGCAGCCTTAGATGCTTCAATTGTGAATTCTAGTATTGAGCAAAAGGTTTTTACCTATGGTTCCCGTATTACAGATCAATCCTACTATACTTTTCATCATAAATGATCCGCTTGCCCCGAAATGACCCGGCCAAATAGGGAAATCCCAATTCATTAGGCCTTTCAAAGAATGAGGCAGTCGTTTTCTGGGATCTCGATTCCCTGCCTGTACCCGAGGATTGCGACCTGAGCAACTTGTGGGAGGACATTCAACTCGGTCTTCGACAAGAGAACGAAAATCTGGTCGTTATTGGAGGTCTCGCCTTTGGCGACGTAGGCCCTCCTCTGAGCTGTCATCATCGTTTGAAACCTCTTATGGATAAGATTGATTTCCATGTCATTCATATGGGGAAAAGAACACAAGATTGTAGAGATTGCCGTAGAAGATTAATGTTTCTCTGCATGGGTTCCTAGACGCCGATATGAGCCTAGCTTCTAGAACGACTAATCGACCTAGGCGTTCAAAAATAGTACACTAATTTACCATATATTTAGACTTTATATGTTTTATATTACATATTTTTAAATAAAAGTTAAAAAATCAACTTAAAACTGTAAATTACAAAGGTAAAATAAATTAAAAGTGTAAACCGAATTACTCCTCAAATTAATTTTTTTTCGCAACCGACTCCTCAGATTCAACCGAATGAGATACAAGAACAAAATTTAATCTTCATCATCTACTAATGAGAATTTCTATGGGCTTGCTTTCGATTGATGCAGGAGGAGAAAACCTAGCCTACGTGATAATCACCGCGGATAAGTATAGCTCGTCCATGATTGCCTCAATGAAACATAGAGATCATATGGTGTATGTGGTGGTTGCGAACTCGGACGAAATCCTTTTAAAACTAGTGGAACTAAAACATGGATTTTTGATGATTTGTACCGAGGACATGGACCCATCTGACTCGGAACGGTATGTTCTTCTCAAAACTTTCACCTATTCAAATTGAAGTTTTGTTGAAATCGCCCTTAAGCTTGTGTCAGCCTGGTCTTGCGATCATAACATCTAAAATGCTCACTGAACTCTCCTGTGTGCCAATTGGCATGTAGAAAGCATATAATCAGCCATTCAGAAGATGGTGAGAGATCGTGAAGCCATGTGGTATAACTTCAATCTTACCTTCCACTTCAGCAATGCTATATATTTCTTCATTGAACTCTTAATTTATATTTTAGTGGACTTTAATTTCTGAGCCGAGATTTACACTTCAACATTTGACTTTACTATTTTTTTTATATAACACAAGTTAATGCAGTTTAACCATATTAAACTGTGGAAATGTCTTTCTAATGGTTTTGCCAAATGGTTAATATTTATATACTAGGATGTTTGAGATCTGATTCCCAGAAAGTACCATTTTGCAAATTGATGAAATCAAACTTATTAATTTGGTGGAGTAAAATGTAAGTTACAGCTAGCTATCATTAAAGTTTATTGGAACATATAAAACTGAAGAGTTGTATTTTTTTTTTTTTTTGGTGATCGAAGAGTTGTATTTCTAGTTGTTTTAAAAAAATCTGTAATAAAAAAATTTTGATGAAAAAAAACCCTAATTAAAGATTTCGTTTAGTTGTTCCGGTTCATTTTTAAATTGGTCTCCAAATCATACACACTCTTACATTGGACCCACAGAACAATCAAAATTGGAGAAAGCAAAAAAATGCAAATCCGAGGCTTTTTATGTAATTTTGTCGAACACCTGGTGCGCGCTTGACAAAGCTCGAGGGTTTAACAACTTTTCGCCTCTGACAAAACCAAAAACAAAAGACCTCCGAGAATGTCTATGATTCGAATCATGTCGACTCTTGTCAGAGCAACCCATCGGTGTTCACGTTCCTTTTCTTCTTCGCGGGCTCCGATCTCCACCGCTTTTGCTTATTCACTCTCCGGTAACTGTACTAGTCGAATCTGTTTCTCGGCTTTATCAATTCCGATTATATTGCAATCCTGAAACTTTCCTTGTGACCAATGCGTTTTCTCTTTTAATTGTTCACATAATGATCGAGATTTAGTTAGTAACAGTTTACTGGAAAATTGTGTCAAAAGTATGCAACTTTGTCTCTGTATTGGTACTCTACTCTATGAACACTTTGATTGAATGTGATCTTCAAGTTTGGGACTTTTAGATTCTCACCTACTTAAGGCTGAGTAGGAATGTTGTTTACGTTTCCAAAACAAAAGATTTGGCTTTTCTGTCTTAATGATAGAGTTTGTCAAAATCTTGTGAAATTTGGACCTAATGAGGAGTCTTTTCAATTGCAGCGAAACAGAGGATTTCGTATCAGAATGATTCTAGAGGCCGTACAAGGAATTTGCATCTCTTGGATCCTCGGCTTTGGATTATCTTTTCTGGACAAGCTGGTGCTCATCTCTGCTCAATGTTTTTTGTGGCGTTTTGTTTCTAATTTCTCGCTCTTGGTTCTGTATTTGATATGGTTTCTTGTTTCTTCAGCGATCCTTGGGTTTTGTGGGAACGTTGTATTGGCAGAGGATGAGCCAAAACCTGGAGATAATATGGTTGAGAGTGGCAATAATGGGCTAGAAAGAATTGAAGATGGTTCGGTTGTGTCTAATATACACACATCTAAGTGGAGGGTGTTCACTGATAGTGGAAGAGAACATTTCTTTCAGGTTGATTGGTTAGAATGGAGAATGAAGCTTAATCTGTTTTTCCTTTTAATTTCCTTCGAACAAACTATTTTTGTCTTGCTTGATAATTTTCTCTTTCTTATAGGGGAAACTGGAGCCGGCCGAGAGGCTTTTCGCTTCGGCAATACAGGAAGCTAAGGAAGGTTTTGGAGAGAGGGATCCACATGTTGCATCGGCATGCAACAATCTGGTTGGTCTCTGTTGGATTTACTCAGCTCTTATTGTTTCTATGCTTAGTTCCTTTAGATCATATAGTGCTTGTTCATTTCATATGATATACAATATGCATTAAAATGTATCAGCATCTTGAGTATTGTCCTCTAAGGCTAAGTGTTTAACATTTTTAATCTTTTCAGACTGAGGTACATATATATATATATATATATATATTATTTCTACTTTACAAATTCTCTGTCTGTTTATATAGATTTTAGCACAATAGTTAACCTTTCTGAGGAGTTTCATTATTGAATCTCCTAAATTTCTCGTTTTTACAGTGCTCTGCGTTTCAACACTTGTTTTCTTGGACTTATTGCTTTGTCTTTTCCTTCCTCTATGTAAGGCAGAGTTATACAGAGTTAAAAAAGAATTCGACAAAGCAGAGCCCTTATACCTGGAAGCTGTTAGCATTCTGGAGGAGTCCTATGGTCCTGAAGATGTGCGGTGAGAAACCATTTTCTCTTGTGCTGAAATTTATATTGATTGACATGATCTGGATCTTCTTCACTTATATTGTAAAAACTTGTTTTGGATGTCAATCCGTCTGACTGATAATATTGTTCTAAAAGTTTCTATATCCAAAATAACACTCATAATTTAGCTGAGAACCTATCACATTTCTAGAATTGGAAGTCACGTGACAAATAGCAAAATCAGAGTTCTATCTAGAATTGTGTGACATGCTATATATTCTTTTTGTTTCCTTCCCTCATCCAACCATATTCTTATTTCTTAACAATGCAGTGTCGGTGCTACTCTACACAACCTTGGACAACTTTATCTTGTCCAGCGAAAACTTGAGGAAGCTCGTGCATGCTACGAGGTTAATTCTTATTGTTTATCAGTGATCTCTTGATATACTGCCACCAACAGTTCAAATGATAAGCTTTAGATTCTGTGATGCTAACTACTTACTTTTAATTCTCTTGTTGATCGCTCCCTCTGCAGCGTGCTTTGAAGGTATGTATGTGCTGATTAAGCTTTACTATTTTTTCACTAACACTTAGCAATTTTTACTATCTATTTTTCTTCATATTGTTTCCTGTGATCCTGATCTAGATGGAAAGACGAGTACTGGGACAGAATCATCCGGATTATGCAGAGACAATGTATCATCTTGGAACGGTACCCTCATCTTTTTTTGCTTTCATAATCTTCATTAGCTTTTTAAGACTTTTCATGAAACGGAATGCTTCTTTTCTTTCTTGTGCTCAATCTTGCATCATGTATGTTAGGATACCATATATCCTAACTCACATAAAGTATGATTGTATCTTTCATTTTAAACTTCCTTCTAACATATGGTTAGATATGCGACAGGTATTACATCTGCAAGGAAAAGAAACAGATGCGGAGGCTCTTATTCTGGATTCTCTTAACATACTCGAGGCATGTCGATTATCTAATGATAAACTGATAAATCATATTTGTGCTGTCTTGATGTTTCATTTTGTCAGTTGTGTGTTTATTTATTGTATTTCTTGGTTTTGTGATATAGGAAGGTGGTCAAGGAGAGTCTATGATATACATCAGGAGACTGAGATATCTTTCTCAGGTTTTGTGGCCTTAACTTTGCATGTAATTTGGGTTTCGCCTTCTGTTTCACAATGCATTGATGAAAACCGCAGATATTCTTGACATTTCAGTGATTCTTCTTTCTCGTCTGTTGCTCCAGATATATGTACGATCCAATCGTCTGGCTAAGGCTGAAAACATACAGAGGAAAATATTGCACATGATGGAATTATCGAAGGTGTGGTTAAGTCTTAGATCTCCTTAGCCATTTCTTCTGAGTTTATCTTCCACTGATTAACAGATTACTTTCCTGCTGTTTTGCTGCATCTTTTTACTTGTAAACTCCAACTTTCCAATCTTCCTGATATTTGCATGATGGAATGCGCAAGTTCAAGTCTCCAATATATAATTAGAGAGGTCTATAATTGGAAAGATAGTATTTTGGTTAAGTTCAGCTTAGTTATGCCTTAGAACTGCTTACTATGCATTCTTGAGCTTAGCTGTGTTCTTAATGATTAAATTCTATTACAGGGATGGAACTCAATGGAGGCAGTAATTGCAGCTGAAGCATTAGCGGTTACTCTACAGTTATCTGGGCAGCTGAGAGAAGCTCTAGAACTTTTTGAAAAGTAAGCTCATAATAAACTCTTGATCGATTTATCAAAGTAATATGAGGATTCTCAAATGTATATAGAACTAAAGCTTTATGACAATTTTCCTGTCAGGTGTCTCAATACCCAAAAAAAGTTACTTCCGGAAGGACATATCCAGGTTCACTCTCTTCTTCTCTCATAAAATTCATCCTTTATATTGGCAATGAAGTGAGTGCTCATCTCCTCTTCCTCTCCGGGACTGATAGATAGGTGGAAACTTGCTGCACATCGCGAAGACACTTATACTTCAGGCTGGACAGTTGAGAGGAACTGATAGCAGCGAAGCTCTATCTAAACTAGGAAAAGCAAAGGATTATCTTGAAAACTCTGCTAGGTTGGTATTCTCATCTCTATTAGCTCTCTAATCTCAGCTTAAACTAATGTTCTTTTTATCTTCACGTAAGAGAATGTAACAAGGAAAAATTGTTTGTGGTGGAAACCAGGATAGCCAAAGATGTTCTGCTTAAGCTGAAAAACAATAAGAGCAAAGAGCAGAAACAAGGAAAATCCAGTGAGACACTAAGGAATTATGAACACGCAGCTTTGGTCATATTGGTAGGTCTGTGTAGAAGCAACACTTATAGGTACAATTGTGTTCGGTTTTCCTAAGAACGATGTGTTTTGCAGCTACGATCTCTTGAGTGTCTTGCAGTTTTGGAAACGAGCAAAAATGAAATCCCGGAGGCAAAGGTTCGTACTGTTATACGAGATTTCAGAGCTGTCAAATGGAAATTATTATAGATTTAGACACAAATTTTCAGCTCATTGATGACAAAGACTAGTTTCACATCTGAGAGGTGCTTCTCAAACCGAAGCCAAGTTCTAGACTTGACTTCGTACAGCTTGTCTCTCTGAACATCAAATCCTGTGTAAACCTGTTGATTCATGGCGTTGCAGGAAAGATATCCACATGCAGCTGAAGATGCGCTTCTCCAATGTCTTTCAGCTTACAAAGAGGTAAAACGAACTGATCTCTTGTCCGAGAAATGAAACTGGCTTACGAGCCTCAAAAACCTAGAGCTTGTTCGAGCGAACTGAAACTCCGTATGGTCCACAAGTTTCTTGAATGCACCATTTATACTAATCTACGACTCGTAACGAACTACAAATATAAATAGATATGAGGATCGACATCTTGTCCTTTCGTGGTTGGACACTGATTCTTGTTTTTCATTCTTCATCTTTTTATGTTTCTGTAGTTTGGCTGTGGAACACAGCTACAAGATTCTCCTGAAGTAAAGTCTGAATACGTTTCGTGTCTTAAGCATCTCTCAGTTTTGTTAGCCAACAAAGAGACGAGGCTTGACTCGAAGGCAAGTCCTATTTCCTTACCAGAGCTGAAGGAAGAAGTTAGGCGTATTGAATTCGATCTTGGTTCGCGTAAGAAAGACTAAAAAGCTTGTGAAGGAAACCATGTTTTTTGGCGTCTTCTTAGAATCTCAGATCGAAAAAAGGATTATACAGAGATCCAATTGTCATGTTCTCCTTACTATAAGCATCAATAGCTAACGTTTTCTCCACCAGCAATATTTATATATAAAAAAAAAGACGACACTTTCTCAAGTTCTATAACAAAAACGTCTTTTGTTTTGTTAGGGAAAAAAGAAAACCAAAACAAAAAGAACATAAACCAAAACAAATAATTAGGGTCCCTTGATTAATGTGACTACTTCATTAGAAGAGCGAAAGTGACGAGACGGCGTCGTTTTGTTTGAGCGAAAGTGATGGGACGGCGTGGTTTAGTTTGAGCGAAAGTGATGAGACGGCGTCGTTTTGTTAAACCATCCTCCAAATCATAACAGATTCCTTCTCTTGCTTTCTCGACTCGAATCCCAATTCGCTCTGCAACTTTTCTGGTGAATTGTGGTTCTGTCTTCAATCGAATCGAGGGTTTCTACAGTAAGTAACATCCCAATGCACAATTCTAAAAGCTTTGATCTTGGAGTCTTTGCTAAAGGATCTAATGCTTTTCTCCCGATTATTTGTTAGACGTTGAATTTTTTTGGGTCCAGATTGATCAATTATTTGACTGTCCTTTTGGTAACGATCGATCCCAAAAAAAAAGAGGAAATCGTGAATGTTTGATTGATCAATGGCCTCTGATAGAGAAGACTTTAGCCTGTGTGGACCATCACACCTCACAAATCTTGATTGGTATGTTTTACAAAACAATTGTCTGAATCCCATTTTCATATGGTATGAAACTGTTTCAAGAAAATCTTTTTGTCTGAGATCTTTTTTTTTATTTTTTTTTTGTGAAGGGCAAACGAGAATCACCAACGTTGTGTAGCAGCTTGTTTAGTTCAAGGGATTTACATAGTAGAGCGTGACCGTCAGCTTAAACGCGAAGGCTCTCAGGCTCTCGCATCTCCATGGTGGGACTTGTTCGGATTCAAACTCATCCGTCACCTTATAGACGATGCCGATTTCTCCATCTTCGGCGGCATTTACGAACTCAAACCTCCACAAGACTCTAAAGCTCCATGTTATGTCATAGCCTTTAGAGGGACATTGACTAAACCGGACTCCATATCTCGCGACCTCGAGCTAGACATCCACATTATCCGCAACGGGCTACATCGTACTTCCCGTTTCGAGATCGCGATGCAAGCCGTGACAAGCATGGCTACTTCTTCTTCTTCTGTAGACACTTCAAACCTCTGGCTAACGGGACATTCTATGGGTGCAGCTATGGCGCTTCTAGCTGGCAAAACGTTGGCCAAGACTGGAGTTTACATCAAATCATTCTTGTTCAACCCTCCGTTTGTGTCTCCTCCTATCGAGAGGATAGCGAATGAACGTGTTAGGAGTGGGCTTAGAATCGCGGGGAGCATTGTCACAGCAGGGCTAGCTCTCTCAAGAACCCTCAAACAAACACAGCAGCCTCAGCCTCAGCATCAGCATCAGCAGCAACTGCAAGAACGAAACTCGTCTGAAGATCCGCTAAAGGCTTTGTCTTCTTGGCTCCCTGAGATACATGTGAATCCAGGGGACCATCTATGTTGTGAGTACATTGGGTTCTTTGAGCACAGGGGAACAATGGAACAGATTGGTTATGGAGCTGGGATCGTTGAGCGGATGGCGATGCAGCATTCTTTGGGAGGTTTGCTGATGGATGCGATGGGAGTGAGTAACGCAGTGGACGTACAAGAGCCGGTTCACGTTATCCCATCTGCTAAGCTAATAGTAAACCGGACTAGTTCTGAAGATTACAAGGAAGCTCATGGGATACACCAATGGTGGAGAGACGACCAAGATTTGGTTTCCAACATTTACTTGTTCAAATAGCTCTCTCCTTTTTCTTACCTGAACCAGAAACCAACCTATCCGATAGTGATTATGTTTTTCGATCGCAAAGCCCTTCATTTGGAGTTGTGTAATATCATATTATGTGTTTAATTGGACCTTTACTGATTTATTATATTACTGGTTATCGTCATGTCATGATATCGGATTTAAGTTACAAGTGTGCCTGGTCAAAAAAAACAAACCGAAACTGGCCCAAATTGAAAAGTACCGAACTAAATTGAATCGAATCCAGCATTAATATCCGAACGAGTTCAAAACTATTATACATGAAAAATTGGTATGACAGATCTATTCACTCTATCAATAACCGAGCCGGATCTGGTGTATCATAAGGGATTTGCCTTTTCTATTGATTCCTACGGATTGGATCAAAGACAATTCCAATATAGTCCTTATGGATTTGAATCCGACCCGAATCGGTAACTTAACGACTATCCCGACTTGGCGGGTTATCGTTATCCTAGTTGTTCTTTTGATTTCTTTATGTTGTATTGTTGACCAAAAAAAAAAACAATTCAAATATTTTTTATTTTTTAAGGAAATATAAGATACAAAACACCCGAACAAATCATATGTGTGGTCACAAATGTTATTTTGCTTCCCATGAACAATATATCTATTTTCCATGAACCATAAAAATATCTTGTCATAATCACGGTATCTTTTTAACTTCTTCGTTTATTCATGGAAAACAATATCGCATGATTTGTTGGAAAACATTATGTAGTACATCTTCATCCCCTCGTTTTACAGTAGGGTAATCTACAAACTATGTTTGTCTGTTTAGCTTGCCATCGCATATGCAATAGCTTCATGTAAAAATGTGACACTACCATTTGCAATTTCAATTTAGTTGTACATTGTGTTACCAAGACAGGGCCAATTGATCATAATGCCACCCACATCAGCTTTCTACCTTAAAGCTTAAATCTACGATTTTACGTTCAATTTTTCAAATTTACCAAGTAAGTTATCGAGATTGTGGAGAATGTGACTTTATAGTGTATTTTATCGCACCACTCTACCAAAAATACTGAAATGGAATCCTTCGGGAGGATTGAAGCCACCAAAAGAACTTTATAATGACTCGGGGTGACGATCTACTCCCAAAAGTTAGCTAGACATGTCATCCCTAAAAAAGAAAACGATCATCCCCCTCCGATCCCCCCCCCCTCTCCCAAAAGTTGACACTTCCCTAAATCATAATTTCTTCCAAGTCATATTCTCTTATTACTTGTATCTTTTCGAGGTTTGTGTTTATTACTTTCTTACTTGCTTGCATTTTCTTTGGGATCATGATTTCTTTTATTACTTTAGAGTTTGTGTTCTTTTATTTCTTGTTTACTTTGTTGCATTCTCTTTGGAATCATATTATATGTTTGATTGCATCTTTCAGAGTGTTTTTGCTTTCTTACTTGCATTTCCTCATCTACTAATGAGAATGTCTATGGGCTTGCTTTCGATTGATGCGGGAGGAGAAAACCTAACCTACCTGATAATCACTGCAGATAAGGATAGCTCAACCATGATTGCCTCAATGAAACATAAAGATCATACAGTGTATGTGGCAGTTGCGAGCAAACCGGACGAAATCCTTAAAACAAGTGGAACCAAAACATGGATATTTGATGATATGTACCGAGGACGTGGACCCATCTGACCAGTGCCGGCTTAAAGTTGTGTGCGGCCTTTGTGCAAAATCTTGGATCTTTTAGCTTTTTTTTTAAGTTTATTGGATTTATATACTGTTAGACATATTATTCTGCTATAAACATGTTTAAAAAAAATCCTGAAAAACATATAGAAAATTTTATGAACCCCTTTTTATCTATTTTATGGGTGTTGGACGGTCGCATCACCGCCCAAGACGCATAAAATAGAGTACAGGGGAAGACGATATCTCTGAGTGCGAGAGGGACTTGCTCGTGTGATTGATTGACTAAGACAATTTTTCTTCTTTTTTTTTTTTTTTGTTGCTCGTTGCTTATGGTTTTTTGCTATAAGATATTAGGATCTAAAACATTGTTCAACAAACCATTTCCATTTTAATCAATCGATGTTATCACATAGAGGGACAAAAGATGAATCAATAAAGCATTTATTATTTGGGTTTTTACACAATGGCTTATTGGTGAATGTGGTGTTAAATTAATGATCATTATGCTCTGTGTTTAACTGTTTACTAACTTTCTTCTCAAGTTCATCTTTTCTGGCACCAACAATCCTTTCAATTTCTTTAACCTTCTTCACCAGCACAAAAGTTGGCATTCCCGTCACATTGTATTCTTTGGCCACATCCTGAAAAGCATTGATCATGCAGTAAGTTTACGATCTTTTTCTCATTACAAAAAAAAAACACATAAATGTGGAAACAGAAGGAGGTGGCTGAATCCCTCTCAAACAACTCGAGTAATCTGCAGATGTACCATACCAAAACTCCATACCAGACAGACAGCGAATAATGGAGATCAATCAGAGTAAAGAGGATATAAATGCCAAAGACAGAGAAAGTTGAAATCACAAAACCTCCATACCAGACAAAAACAGTAAACTATGGAGATCAATCAGAGTAATGATGGAGGCCTACTATAACCATTACCGAATGCAGTAAATTTGAATCCTTTTATCATTACAAAACCAAGAAAGTGCGGAAACAGAAGCAGCTGGTTAAATCCATTTCAACAAATTCTAATCTTACTATCAGATGATGAATACAAATGCCAAGACTCAAAAGACACATAAAGTTGAAACTTTGGTATTAACCGGCTGTTTCCGTCATCTTTGCCTCCACCATTGCAGCCTCTCCTCGACTGTTACTTGAACTAGCAGATTCTTTGCCTTTGCTGGGAAACTTGCTTTTGGAAGGACAATCATTTTTGTAGTGCCCTTCTTCCCCGCATATCCAACAGCCTTTCTTTGACTTAGTCTTTGCTTTGTTCTTGCCATTCTTTGAAGACTTTTCTTTACCTTTGCCCTTTAAATCACATCTTTCCCTCACGTACAAACCTTCTCCTTGGTTTTTAGAGCCTTTGCTACTTGAACCATATTCCAGATCTTTGGCGTAGACAGCTGCGACAACTTCGTCAAGAGATATTGTTGTCCTGTTTGAGCCATATAGGAAGGTATCACGCAGATGCTCAAACTGTCGATGAGTGAGTGACCTGAGCAAAAAGATAGCTTGATCTTCATCTGACACTAATACATCGATGTTTTCCAGATCTGCAATGAGTCTGTGATACTCATCCATGTTCGCATCTACGGACAAGCTGTCTGTCATTTTGTAACCATAGAGCTTCTCCTTTAGATAAAATCTGTTTGGTAGAGCCTTGGTTAGATACAGACTGTCCAGTGTGTTGATCATCCCAAGAGCTGTCTTCTCTCTTCTTATCCTCAGCAAGATCTTGTCTTTCACGCTTAACATGACAGCACCTCTTCCTTTCATCCTTTTCTCAGCCCAAGCTTCATCCTTTTCTTTCGGGTTCTTTACTATCGCCTTCTTCATCTGAGTCAGGAGTTCTCTTTCACTTTCTTGGAAACGCTTCCTCCACCAGAACTTTACTCAGCCCCATCAAATCTAGATGAGCAAGGATCTTGTCCTTCCAAAGCGAGTAGTCTTGTGTTCCATCGAACTTCTCTATGTCTATCCTTGACATCGACATAATTCTTTAGTCAAGGCAACTTTTCAGAATCACTGAGTCGGTAACCTGGCTATGATACTAATCTGTGAGGATGAGAGCTGCTAAAGGACACGACTTGACAATAAAACCGAGCTAGCTGCACTCACAAACCAAGGTAGACACCAAGACAAGAAGTAAACGAAACCGAACAAAGAAGATAAGACAAGGAAGCGAAGAATTAAAACAGAGGAAAGACAGAGCACACCGAGAACTTTATCCAGTTCACGCCTGTTAACTAGGGTCGCTACGTCTGGCTGGGAACTTCCTCCCGGAATCCACTAGATTAGGAATGAGTTACAAGAGATCAAAATACAAAGACACTCATTGATGTTGCACTTTGTATTTACTCTACTCTATTTCCTCTCAAGAACACTCAAACAAGTTTATGCTTAATGAATGTCTTCTTTGCTCTCAGTTTTATCTCTCTCCTCCTTCTCTCTTGCCTCTATAGTTGCAGATTAAACCTAGTAACCACTGCAGTCGGCGCACAAACTGATCACGAAATGTCGTTTAGTCCACATACCAAAGTTGGCCACCTCTGATACACGACAAAAGCCTTCCATGCTTTTTTTGATAAAGCAAACGGCTACAAAATAGATGTGGTCCTGCAATTGTCGGGTCACGTGATTTGCCAAAGCGCAAAAGAACCTTTCATCCATGTTTTCAGTGCCAACATTGTTTGAAATTGATCATTGATACAATCAAAACAAAGCCGAGAAGTCAACGACCAGCTTTACTCCCACGATTCAAAACCCAATCGCACAAAATACAAACGCAAACAATATCAGTTAAGAGAAACATGATAATTCGATAGCGCATCAAACGAGACGAATTGGATCAGAACACATACCAGTTTCGACGATTCTTTGATCTCTTTAAAATGAAGCTGCCACCGAGCCGATGAGCCAAACTTCATGATGCGACTAGGCTCGGATTCACTCCAACTACTTCTTCTCCACCACCTCCGAGCACAGATGATAAAACAC
>VHIU01000603.1:0-76902 GCA_010577795.1 Isatis tinctoria
ACCCTGAGTCTAGATTAACATATCTGATTTTGTGTTGAAATGCCAACTCGTGTTTTAGCTCATTTGCAAAGATGATTTTTTTTTAACACTTTTCTAGATTATTACATCATCATGATATTTACTAGTATCATATTACAATAATGATTTACCTGCAAGATTCCACAGATGACTCTACGGTGGCACTCTCTCCGCAACACACAAATCCACGACAGACGGCTAGACTTTGACACTTTAACCCTTGACTTTCGAGACCAGACGGTTTTACATGCAGCGCGCTGAAACCTTCAATAAGCTTTGCGTCAATAATCTGCAAGAAACTACACTTTTTGGGATTCAAATCCCACACCTGATGACTTGGGAACAGTTTCTCATTCCGTTTACAAGAAGTTTACAACAACTATCCTGTAGCGGAATTTAAGGTTCATCACACATACAAAATATTACGATGGTTATGAAACGGCTTAAAATGATAAATTAACATATTATAACTGTAAAAACTTTAAAAATTAAAATTCAACTATTACCATAAGTTAAAATATATGAATTAACCCATCTTATTTATCAAAACATTAAAAATAAACTCAAATTAACGCAAAATAGATAAAAAAAAAAAAATACTATATAACACATATAAATTTATATTCATTTTAAAAGAACAAGACGCTGGATACAAGACTCTTTTCATGTGGCAACGAATTACAAACAGGTCGCTGAAGAGCTCTATATACTCTTGGAATGTACAGTTACGGAGAACAAGACTGTGACAGCAAGATACAGAGGTCAGTTTCTTGGCGAGAAAGGTTCCTTGATGGAGACTATATGCAGAAGGATTCTCCGGAGTTAGGGTTTCGAAATGAGCTGGATAGAGTCCAATGTTTACAATGTTGGATTCCCAAAAGATTCTCCTATTGAAGTTTTGTTTGATCCCACATCGTCAAAGCAAAGTCAGATTTCGTTAAAGAACATATTCCTACTTTTGGGCTCAAAGGAATCTTCAAAATATTGATTGACGAAAGCATTTCAACTGTGCTTTGTAATCCTTATGGTGGAATGATGGCGAGAATCTCTGAATCTGAGATCCCATTTCCGCATAGAAGAGCCATCTTCAAGATTGAGTAGGTCACGTTTTGGATGTCAGTTGACGAACAAAGTTCAAACAAGAGAAATTAAAAAATGGATCAGATAGCTGTACAGTTACATGACACCATATGTTTCAAGCAATCCAAAACAGGCGTATGTGAATTATCGTGATCTTGACTTGGGAAAGAACAAGAAGAACTTTAAGGTTAACTTCATAAAAGCTAAAAGAATGAGGAGCCCAACCCAATACCCTTCTCGAAGAAGCTAAGTTCATGGTAATGTCATCAATTTTAAAAATATGAATAAATGTTTGTTTACAACTAGCATAAGAACATGAAATCAAACAATAATTCTTTTTGTTTATGTATTTCCGACAATCTTCAATATGGTTGGTTTATGTTTTACAATCAAGAAACAAATAAAAATTCTTGGAGAAAATGGTGTATTATAGTCACGTAGATTGGTGGAGGTATATACATATGGATGATTATAAAACCACACATAAGTTTTGATTATGTTCAGTTTGGGGTAATCACAAGGTTTAATTGAAAATAGATAAAATTATTTGATTTATCCCAAATTGAACATATCAACCCTAATTCTAGATAAACATATATGATTTTGCTGTTGAAATGCGGACTCATGTTTTAGCTCATTTGAAAAGATGACTCGGGCACAGTTTCTCATTCTACAACGATTAGCTTGAAGCAAAATTTAGACTTAAAAATGGCATACTCATTCGTATTTAGATTGAGATATGATAGTGTAACATCCCGATTTCTGGTATATAGTAGTGTATGTGGCAAGCTTTAAGAGAATTGATTTGGCTACCTATGTTACCAAAGTACACTTACACTTTTGGTCACACATCCGGAAATAACTCCAGAGTTAAACGTGTTTGAGCTGGAGTAGTCAAAGGATGAGTGATCTATCAGGAAGTCATTTGCGGTGTCGTGTGAGTGAGGACAAAACACAGAAAACGGTCATGTATGGTGATTGCAGGGTAAGTAAACAACTCTCTCGAGCCTTTCTAAAATAACGCACCAACCATCCAACAAGGGTGGACCGAACCATGGGTCTAATGATAGGACATGAGATCTCACTGGTAGGGGTAGTTGAGGCATTACAGGTGGTATCAGAGCTGGTTATCAGTCACAGTTTTGGCCTGGAAGGCGGTTTGGAACCTGTCTTGATGTGCAACATGGAAGTTGCAATCTGTGAGTTAGGCTGAATTATAACATTCCTTTTTATTGTATATATATAGTGGTGTATGTGAAAAGATTTAAAAGAATCAATTTGGCTACCTATATCACCAAAATGCACTAACCGTTTCGTTCACACATCCGGAAAAAACTCCAATGTTAAGTGTGTTTAAGTTAGAGTATTTAAATGATGAGTGATCTATCGAGAAGACATTCACGGTATTGTGTGAGTGAGGATAAAACACTTGAAACGGTCATGGTAATTATAGGGTTTGTAAACAACTCTCTTAACCTTCTAAAATAACGTACCGAGAGTTGGACTCGGATGGGGTCATTATATTGGTTCCTCACTTCCTCTATATATACAAGCTTTCCCAAAAGCGAATGTAAGGCTCTACAGTTTTAAAAACATTTACTAAACACACTCTACATCACCTCCAAAGGGTTCAGAAAAAGAAGTTGCTGCTGGAGAAATATGCTTCTTCGAATTCTTGTCCTCAGCCGAGGACTACATCAACTAAAAAAACTAGATCCGTTGGCGAAACAGGTATAACACATCAACGCTTGGATTTTTCACAAGACTGTGTTTTAAATGAAAAACAGTCCAACAACTCAGTCATATTCCACTCTAATCCAGGCGTACAATCATGTAGATATCATATCTAGGATCTTGACCTGTAGATTGAATCTTCTTCTTTTATCTTTTTTTTTTTTATATAAAGCTGTACAAGAAAACAAAGTTGGTCTCACAATTGATAATTTCTTCTGCCATCTGTTTATCTGTTTTAAGCTGAATTTGTTGTTTCATAAATAGACTATTTCCTAAGCCACATTTTTATCATCGTTAGTGTTTATTTGTACTTTGACAATACAAAGTAGACCAGTGGAAGTGGAGTATCAAATTATATTGTTAACATATGTGAGAAAACTTTAATACAGTTAACTTTTAAATTTAGTAAAAAGTATAAACCTTCGAGGAATAGACGTGGATGTCAAAGTATATATCTCACAAGTCTTTGACTAGCTAAATTACAACTTTGGTGTGAACATCACCTTCATTCTCGATGTTTCAACGGAAACTTAACTATCCATTGGGACAAGAACTCATATACTCCTATAGAGGTAAAATTGATCTCAGATACTACTCAATGGTAAAAAGACAAAATTGACATTAATGAAAGGTTATTCTCGGGCAGGGACGGATCCAGAAAATAAATTGATATGGGGCACAAACACAACCTAATAATTTTATATTACATAATTTATAACTAAAATTTTGATTTTATTTTTTATTAAACTATGAAAGGATAAATTTATTTTTAAAATACTTTTGGTCAACATTTTTTAAATACTAAATATATATCTATTTTTGGTAGTATTTATTTTATATAAAATTGAAAGAATAAATCAAAACTTAATATAAATCAAGTGAAATAGAAAAAAGAAACTTGATTACAATTAATTAAAAAGGTCTACCTTGAGAAGAACATATTTTTAAGATGAAGGAAAAAACAGTTTATAGAAATGAAGAACTTTTTTAGCTGAAAATGTAAAGATGGGATTTGAACACCCGCAGAGAAGGGTATATTAAAACCTTCAAAACCAACTGAACTAATGATTGGAAACATATCATATTAACATGCTTATTTTATTTATCGATTTAGTATGGGGCACTTGCCCCACCCCTCCATAACGTGCGTCTGATCCCTGTTCTCGGGTGATAAACGTTAAATATAATTAAATCGGTAAGGTTTTAACGAAAATTGGTAGTTCAGTGGTTACAAGCTCGACGCACACACGCACGCATCCAGGTGTGCACCCAGAGTTCGAATCCCCTATACGGGATAATACTGGTAATACCGGATGATACTGGTAATACAGGGTAATAGTAATACCGAGTAATACATAGGTAACACCTCGTAATACAAGAGGCTAAGGTAATATCGGAATAATACCATAATAACTGGCTGGTACAACTAGGACGTTTCATTTTCATTTAAAATTGTTAGAAGGAGAGTTTCGTAAACGAGGAGTATTATAAATTAAAAAGAATATTGTAGATCAGTTTCCTCCCAATGAGAACATCTGAGTTATTTTCCCATCACAATTTATATATTACAGTAAAAGTTCCATTGTCCATGAATAACTCATATGATGTAGATTGTTAGATTATATTACTAGAGTATTACTTCTATTATGATAAGATCATGATCATATCGAAAATCATATATATATATTAATTATTATGAGAATAATCAAATGATAAGAAGATAATTAACATTTCAATTTATTTAAGTAAAATATATTTTCCACTTAATACGTTTCGATGCTTATATACAGATTAAAGAGAACCCTTCTTTTACTTGGCGCAGGCCGCGGAGGCAATATTTGATAATACTCCTTTAGTTTAAAAGTAATTTAAATGCATAGTAGTAAGAGTTTACTATTTTCTTGGATCAAGTGGAGATGTATGGGAACGTGTGTGACGCACGAAGCTTGACATTAAACAACTTTCCAAGTTAACTTCTTTGCTTATAACTCTGAACACAACTTGCGTAATTTCCTCAATTCTAGTTCACCAAATCTGTCTTCTCTTCTTTTTTTTTCCCCCTCTTTAAAGAAGAGAATCAAGATTATAAGATAACCTTTTAAGTTAACTTTCCCCCCCTTACAAACTTATATACTCCCTCTGTTTCTCAATATAAGTCTTTTTGAAGGTTTTTCTGTGTTTCAAAATATAAGTTTTTTTCAAAATCCAATGCAGTTTTTACATTTATTGAAGAGTGTGTGACCAATTATATTTTAGAGTTCTTTTATGATTGGTTAAAATATATTTATTTTATATATTAAATGTTGTTTTTTTGTAAGAAAAGTACTTTTCTTAATACTTGTGCTTTTAGGTAAAAAGACTTACACTGAGAAATGGATGGAGTATTAGATAACTTTAAAGAATTCTAGTTCACCAACTTGCGTAATTTCCTTAATATTCTTTGCTTATAACTCTGATTCTTTCTTTTGAGTTATCGAATATATAAGTTTATAAATATTAAGGAATCAAACTTATAAGAATATTAGACAGGGCGACCAAAAACATTAAAATGCTGCTGAAGGTGGGTGTTACGGTGGCCAGGTTCCTTCGTCGTTCTTGATGAGAGAAACTGTTTTCTACCTCTAACAGTTGTTATTAATAAGAAAGGGAATATGGGGATTGATTAGTCCTACGTACGTACTCATATAACTTATCTCATATGACCCAATTTCAATCTATATAGAATCGGTTTTTTACATGTAGACGGACTAATTAATCCTTGACAAATCACGAGTTGGACGGGGCAACTTGTGAGTAGTGACAAATCACATGTTGAATAAGATCTGACTAGTCACGACTAACGAGTTGGTTATGGTGTTGTATTTTCCATTATCAATATAAATGTGTTGATTACACATACATATCTCAAAAACATATGTGACAAATAATATATTTCTATATATACGTATGAAAGGTGGAAAATGATAGAAAATTAATTACTTTTATTCATATAAATTTAAACTTTTAAATGGATGGCATTTACTTAAAGCTTCAACTATAATACAAGTTTTGGCAATAAAACATTAATAATGGAAGAACGGAGTTAAAGAAACAGTAGGAACAAATATGCTCTTTCTCTGACACTCCCTTTTAGAGAAGGATGTATACACACAGATGCCAGAGGCAGAGATACTAGCTACAAGTCTCACACGTGCACCCATGGTACACGTGCGTCCTACTTTCAGTGAATTGTAAGTTCAAGTATCAAGCAAATCTCAATCGAATCCAAAGACAAGGACCTCCCACGTGGGATTCTTTTGGCAAATCTAGAAAACGACTAATTATAGCATCATATAGAGGTCGAGAATCACCACACACACACACACACACACACAAAAAAAAAAGAATCTATAGCCTGTGTATACATATTATCGCTTCAATTTGTACTTAAATTATCGACTCTCTTAATTACATAAAATGATCCATAAGATACTCATATAAATGTGTATGTATATCTTATGTATAATAAGTACAATACAAACTCTTTTAAATGCAAATAAGGATTATCCATCGGCTGAGAAATCAAAAGGGCTCCAACTTCCGAACAAGAGGTTGGTGGAGTCGTTGGATTCGTCAGCAAAATGAACCACCGGTTCGTGAGCAGCCTGAGCTGGAATCACACCACCAACGTCTACATGGTTATGTCCAATCAATAAAGCATCAGACCAAACACCATTGGTGTCAATTGAAAGGAGCTCTTCACCAGGAAATGGAGGCAACCCATTATAACCACATTCCTCCACAATGTGTTCCACCTGATGATCATAGTGATGATGATGACCATCACCGATGTCCATACTCCATGAAGGTTCCATCGAAGCGCCGTTAGGATTATCGACTAGAAAATCTGTGGCGACCACTGCGGCTAAATCGCGGTTTTCTTGAAGTGTGGGTTCGTTAGGCTTTGGGTTCAAGAAATTGGCGTAGACAAGAGCAAGATCTATGCTTTGTGAGCCACCACCGGAGCTGCAAGAATTTGCGGTTAGGCCAGTTTTAGAGTTACTCGAGGAGGATTTGGGACGGCGGGATTTGCGACAGCCACCGCCTACGGGCACGTTGCGGAGGGACCCGCCTTTGGTCCAATATCTGCGGCAGCCTTTGCAGAAGTAGCGAGGCTGAGTGAGGCTATAGTTGTTGTAGTAACAGAACTTTGTGTTGGAGGATCCACATCTTGGGCAGCTTGGCGTTATCTCTGCGTTTGCATTTGCGTTTGGCCGCCATATAAACGATGACGTCAAGGCTTCTGTTCTCTCCATATCTCTCTCCTCTCTACTCTCTACTCTCTCTCTCTCACAATGAGAATGTGTTATATACGCATGCATGAATTTGTGTGTGAGTTTGTGCATGTGGAGAGGGTGTGACACGTGTAGGCTGGAGAGTGGAGGAAGTGTGGGGGGGAGGGAGCAATTGCCTCGTAAGGGTGCACTCACTGTTGCTTATTGGGGGAGACAGGTTTAAGGGTTTTGAATCTTTGATATGTTTAAATAATTGAACTGAAAAATGGTTATTTAATACTCGTCTTGGAGATTGTTTCGAAGCGAACTAAGAAGCCTATGGCCTCTTGGGATAGAAGGGTTATTTGGTGTACATTGAGCTATTTGTACGGCTTGGTTAATGGAGGCTGCACGATTACTATACAATATATATCTAATTATCTCTGGTCGACATATATACGACCTTATTATAAAAGAAATTAATCAGTGTGTTCACATTAAATTAAAATAAATATTTGTATTGATAATGGGTAGGAATTATACTCGTATCAACAATAGTAGGAATTAACCAAGAGTAATCTATGTAAACTCTGGTTTGGAGCAATGTTCACACCTTAGATACAAGATAATTCTTTGTTGTTCTTTCTATATATCTCTATCAAATACAAGAAGCACTTGATGTAAAAACAGTGGTTTTTCTTTGAATTGAATTTAACATCATATTAAAAAAAAATCTATGTAAAACATTTTTTAATTCACATTACAATCTTAAACACATCTGTATAAACGTTAATTCGCTAGGACATCAAAGCCGTTAAAGATTGGAACTTGTGTATGTGCGGGACATATTATTTAGTATGAAAATGTTATATAAGGTCTGCGTTATGATCTATGAATTGAAATTACGGTGAAGGAGGGTGAAACAAAAAAGCACAGAGTTTTTTAGAACTACCCTCTTTATTTGTATACTTTGACTTGAATATATTTGATTATTTACCCACAAAAAAAGGGTACTTGGAAAGGAAAATCTGAATGGGGAAAAGCGTTTCTTGGATCATGTGTTTTTTGGCAATCTCCAAGAATCCTATGTGAGGCTTAACGTTTTTCTATACACTTTTTTTTTAAGTCATCCTGAGAATTAGCTTCCCTTAAGACAACATGCAGAAGATAATATCACCATCTTCATCTTGGTTTTAGAGTAATAGCCTACTTACATTAGAAACTATTGCATAAACTTGTTGAACATAAATGATAAAACATTGACTTAGAATAGTAGCATACATCAGAAAGTAGTACATAAACATGATGAACAACAATTGGTAAAGCTTGTTATATAGCATATCAGAAATTAGATTTGCTATTAATCCTACTACGTCTCCATTGCGTCACTCTCATCAACAACTCCATTACCCATTCTTGACTTGAACTCTCTTAGATTCTCCACCCACACACTGTAACTCGACCTCCTCGCCAAAACATCAACAGAAACTTCCTTCATCTTCACCAATGTATCCGCATAGCTCTCAAACCCATCAATCTTTTTCCATAACAAAGATCGCCTCTGCGCATCGCTACTCTCGCCTCTCAGATCATCCAGACACTCTTTTGCTTCCTCAAGCTTAGCCCAAAAGCAAGTATCCTGCGTAGTGCTAGCATATCGAGTTCTCGCACGCTTCTCTTTATGAGGTGCTCCTTTTTCTTTCCAGATCTTATCAATCTCTACGTACCTTTTGGGTCTATTACCATTCTCCATGTAATGGCCACTTGTCCTTGAATATTTGTACTTGTAGAAGTATGCAACGTCAAGTGGTTCGGCTAAGAGTTGGTAAAACTGTGATGCGTATACCCATTTCTTTCCGAGATGAAAATCAAAAGGCAACTCATTCTTCTCCATCATGTCAAACACACCGTCCCAAAACTTAGCTAGTTTTGCGCGACTCATGTTCACCCTTATCTCTCTTGGATTTGAGAAGAGTTTGAAGTTGTCGTAGTAACCGAGCTGCTTTGGCGACGCGTCGCAACTGTCTTTGTACCATTGAATCTCTAGTCTCGAGGGCAAGACATTACCAAGCTCAATAGCTAACTCACTCGATCTCAAAATCGGAGCACGATCAATTGTTGTAGCTCTTTCTATGCATTCTTTCGCCGATACACCACTTGGATGATCATTAGATAAGCCTAGAGATTCTACGGCTAATGCGACACCAGCTTCGTAGCTTTTGTCTGGGATACTTCCACCACGAAAGCTTCTAGATATGAGGAACTGGTCAGAGAGTGAGGACACGTAATGTCCGTACCTTTGATGTTCCTCAATGTTTGGAGTTCCTGCCGAGTTGAGTATAAGAAACATCTGACGAACTGAAGCAGCATTGTCTAAACAGATACCTCCATTGTCGGAACAGAAGAGATAGGTTCCAAAGGGCCAGTATCGTTCATCATTTCTTCTGGGAACGAGGTCGTGGATGGAGACCACGTGGCAGAATTTGTGGGCTAAACGTGATCTACAGACTGAGGAAGAGAGAGATTGGTTTCCGAGCAAAGGAGAGCCGAAGGTGATGCAAAGGAGGCGGAATGGAGGCGGCGAAGGTTGTGAGAGAAGCCAAAGCGCGGTGAGTGCGGCCAATGCTCCGCCGGTTGAATGTCCGGTTATTACCACCTGTTTACTTTCTCCCAATTCCAATCCTTGTTTGATCTGTTACATTTATAAACTTCATCAACCTTACAATAGATTGGTTGGTGTATTGGAGATTAGTACGAACTAATTAATGTGATTATAGCTACTCCATGATATGATCTCTGATTAAATGAACAATTTCCTCTACTAATGTAAACCGATTTAGAATACAAACCGAACCAGGAAAACCAATTTTGATAAGATAAATGAACGAACGAGACTTGGTTTCGTGTGTAACTAAAACCCAACCAAAAAAAAAAAAAAGAAAGAAAAAAAAACCCAATCAAACCCTAGAGTTTTTAAAAATTCACTCCAATATTTTATCAGAAACTGATCTCAGTCGTATAAAACTGAACCGAATGATTTTCAGCTTATAACCCTGAAAATTTTAAAAAACAAAATCCAAACTGAATCGAAGGAAGACCGGATAACACACATGCACCACTACTTTTACCATTCTTATAACTTATATCAAGTATCAACAAAGTCCATTAGCATAAAGACTTTACAGAAGTGTGTTAGCATAAAGCGCTGCCATTAACATTTCACCCACTCTTTAATCATTTTAAAAACGACTTGGCCGGACGTGGCACCCAAACCAAAAATTGAATTTCACTTTCTGGTCATATCCGAGGTCACGACAATGTGGAAATTGATATATCTGCGAATCTTTCAGGGATTTCTTCTAACCAAATATTATTCTATTTATTTAGCTATTGTCTATTTAGTCTACAGCCTTATATGTAGGGGTTGGTGGTGATATTCTGAAAAAGACACTTTTTTCTCTGGTTAAAAAAAGACTGAGATAACAAACATAAAATAAAAGATTAATGCTTTGGTCATCTTTTTTGCTTTACCAATTTGACACTAGAGTTAATTTAATAAATTCCGTCTTCTCACAAACCAAAACTAATTAATTTCTGATGGAACATAGTTACAGTACTAAGTAGAATTTGTCATAATAGCAACATTAAATGAATTTGTTTTCTACGTCAACGCATTAATTGAACTTCAATTTGAATGGAGGATAATAGATACGTAAGATACTAGTTTTCCTAACAAATCAATAATATTGCATTTAACTAATCAGAAGAAGAGAGGCAAGAGGAGAAAACAAACCTGTGATTCAATGAGGGGACCCCATGAAACAAAAAGGTCACGTATTGCACCGTTGACCATAAGCGGAGGCTCATCGGAGGGTAACGATGAGGACAAGGCCGAGAAAAGCCGATCTTCCAGGGGCACGAGATTCCCCGGTTGATTCATCTCCACCCTCGGTAAAGCAACGTACATGATTCCGGCCATGTGCTGGATCTGAATACTCCTGGCGCTATCGGCGACGTTGCACAAACTCCATGAGTCGGACCATAATTGACTCGCCATCATGAACGAAGCCAGTAACTCGCCCGTCTCGAATCGGCACTCTTCCATGACTGGAGTCGTGTTCTGTCTTGTTAAAAGTTACTAGCTTTTAAAGAATTGTTCTCATACTGTTTCCAGAGTCTTTCCTATGTAATTTCGTACGTGGTGCTTGGCTTTTTCATGAGTTAGTGGTTGTCTCTCTAACCTCTCAACCTCTCAGAGCATCGTTATAGTTTATAGGGAAAATTTCTAATGAATTTCTTCAACCATATTTTATCAATTAATTTAAAAGGGATTGTATAAAAAAAAAACTGAAATGGTTACAAGAATTGGCAAAGAGGACACGTGGTGTATAGAGCTGATTCTTCTAATTCTAATTTAAGAGCTGTAAAAAAAAAAAAAAATTTAAGAGCTGTTTTTTCTTTTTTTTACTGCATAAATTTAAGTAAGTTCTCTTTAACAAACCTCCGATATGGTCTTAGTCTCTTTCTTTAATTTGATAGTCTTTCTTCTGTTTCAATTTTTCTTTTCTAAAAACAACAGTATAATTATTGTACCAATGGGTGTCCATCTCATAGTTTTTTTTTAATCATTGTTGGAGCTCTGTGCAGGGCAGGACAAAATAGAGCAACAGATGCAAATCGAAGCATTTGATAATCCCCAGTAACCTGAATGGTTTAGACTTAAGCATAGATTGAACTTATAGCTTTTTAGCTATATATATGTGACTGAGACATTGAAGTTTGAACTAATAGCTTTCAAGGGAATTAACATGACTTTTTACCTTTAAGCAGTTCAGTTGCTAAATGACTTAATATGGGAGCCAATAAAAAGTCTTACAAGTTAAAATTCAGCATGGCTTAAAAGGAGACTTTTAACTTGCAGTCTCCCTCTCTCTTTGCAGATATAGATAATTGTGCTTTTGTAAATTACAGATTGATTGAAAAAGGTTTAAAGTAAATTATGCAAAAGGAGTGAAAGGTCCATCTCACATCTTTTTTTATTACTGTTTTGGCTCTGTGTGGGACAACTAGAGAGAGTGTAATCTGGGGCAATTCTAGAAACAAAACAAAATTAGTTTGGAGGCATCGGAAACGCTTAAGCATGTATAAACAACAACTCTTTCATAAACATTGATGAAAGAGATCATCTGAATCCCCAAAGCCAGAAATATCAAATCCGAACAATGACCATTCCAACTATAATCAAACCTCCAACAATGATGTTCAGTTCTAGCTAAGTTGCTGTTAGAGAGGTTTAAGCTCTCAAGCAATCTTGTAATCATCAGGTTTGATATTAGCCTCAACATCCTTCTGTAAAAGAAATATAACCATATCCCAAACAATGATGTTCAGTGCTATCTAAATCGTATTAGAGAGGTTTAAACTTCCTTAGTACTTTTGTATGATGAGGTTTAAACTCTCAAGTAATCTTGTAACCGTCAGGTTTGATATTTCATCAACATCCCTCTATGAAAGAAATATAATCATAACTCAAACATTGATGTTCAGTTCTAGCTTAAGTCGTCATTAGAGAAAGGTTTATATTTTCCTGGAGCTTTTGTTATATGAACTTATATAGTCGTCGTCCCAAGTCTTTTTTCCCTTCACCATCCGTAAGTTTTGTAAATTTCACAGTGGCACCACACTTCAAATCAATTAAGATAAAGACAGCGAAAGCTTCATCAGTGTCTTTTTGTCATTGTATGGGCTCGGATCCGTGAAGGACAATACAAAATGCAAATCATTGCTTTTTAAAGAGAACTTGTGCATCGATGTTCAATACAAAGATGCTAGGACAAATAAACTTTTGTGCTTCCCTTTATTTTTGGGTACTAAAGATGTCATGCCATTCAATCTGATACAGTTATGTCATTGAAACCGATACAATTTACGCCTTACAGGTTAAAACCCCCCCGACTTATCATGTTATGGTCTCCCTTTGCATACATAATTTTTGTCCTCTCTTAATGAAGTTACCATCTACAGCAATCCTTGTAATGGTCAGGTTTATATAATTTCCTCAAGAGGGATCAGCATTTTTCTTTTCATAATATTATAGTAACTCTTAAATTTGTCATAATAGCAGCATTAAATGAATTTTTTTTTTTTTTTACATCAACGCATTAAGAGAACTTCAATTTGTATAGAGGATAATAGATACGTGTAATACTAGTTTTCCTAACAAATCAACAATATTGCATTTAAAGAATCAGAAGAAGAGAGGCAAAAGGAGCAAACAAACCTGTGACTCAATGGGGGACCCGATGAAACAAAAAGGTCACGTATTGCACCGTTGACCATAAGCGGAGGCTCATCGGAGAATCATGTACGTTGCTTTACCGAAGGTGGAGATGATTCAACCGGGGAATCTCAGGGCCACCTTCGGTAAAGCAACGTACATGATTCCAGCCATGTGCTGGATCTGAATACTACCGGAGCTATCGGCGACGTTGCACAAACTCCATGAGTCGGACCATAATAGACTCGACATCATGAAAGAAGCCTGTAACTCGCTCGTCTCGAGTCGGCACTCTTCCATGACTGGAGTCGTGTTCTGTCTTGTTAAAAGTTATCTTTAAAAAAAAATTGTTCTCATACTTTTTCCAGAGTCTTTCCTATGTATTTTCGTGACTTTTTCCAGAGTCTAGTCTCTTTCTTTAACAATATTTTAATTTGATCATTTTTCTTCTGTTTAATTTTTTTTTAAATAGTATAATTATTGTTCCCATGGGTCCATCTCATATTTTTCTTTAATCATTGTTTGAGCTCTGTGCAGGGCAGGACAAAGTAGAGCAAAAGATGCAAATCGAAGCATTTGACAATCCCCAGTAACCTGAATGGTTTAGACTTGAACATAGATTGAACTAATAGCTTTTTAGCTATATATATGTTGCTGAGACATTGAAGTTTGAACTAATAGCTTTCAAGGGAATTAACATCACTTTTTACCTTAAGCAGTTCAGTTGCTAAATGCTTTAATGTGGCCATTAAAAAGTCTTACAAGTTAAAATTCAGCATGACTTAAAAGGAGACTTTTAACTTGTGGTCTCCCTCTCTCTTTGCAGATATAGATAAAATCCTTGTTTCGCTTTTGTAAATTACAGTTTGATTGAAAAAGGTCTAAAGTAAATTATGCAAAAGGAGTGAAAGGTCCATCACATCTTTTTTTTTTATTACTGTTTTGGCTGTGTGTGGGACAACTAGAGAGAGTGTAATCTGGGGCAATTCTAGTAACAAAACAAAATTAGTTTGGATGCATTGGAAACGCTTAAGCATGTACAAACAACAACAACTCTTGCATAAACATTGATGAAAGAGATCATCTGAATCCCCAATGGCAGAAACATATCAAATCCGAACAATGATCATTCCAAATATAATCATACCTCAAACAATGATGTTCAGTTCTAGCTAAGTTGCTGTTAGAGAGGTTTAATCTCTCAAGTAATCTTGTAATCATCAGGTTTGATATTTCATCAACATCCCTCATGTGAAACAAATATAATCATAACTCAAACAATGATGTTCAGTTCTAGCTTAAGTCGTCATTAGAGAAAGCTTTATATTTTCCTTGTGCTTTTGTTATATGAACTTAGTCGTCGTCCCAAGTCTTTTTTTACTTCACCATCCGTAAGTTTTGTAAATTTCAGTGGCACCACACTTCAAATCAATTAAGATAAAGACAGTGAAAGCTCCATCAGTGTCTTTTTGTCATTGTTTGGCCTCGGATCCTTGAAGGACAATACAAAATGCAAATCATTGCTTTTTTAAGAGAAGTTATACATCGATGTTGAATACAAAGGTGCTACGACAAATAAACTTTTGTGCTTCCCTTTTTTTTTGGGTACTAAAGATGTCATGTCATTCCATCTGATACAGTTATATGTCATTCAAACCGACACAATTTACGCCTTACAGGTTAAAATCTCCCATGACTTATCAAGTTATGGTCTCCCTTTGCATATATAAAATTTTCCCTCTCTTAATGAAGTTACCATCTACAGCAATATAATGGTCAGGTTTATATAATTTCCTCAAGAGGAATCAGCATTTTTCTTTTGATGATATTATAACTCTTAAATTGTCAATTTTCAATTGAAAAAAATACATTCAGGATAGTGAAATTTCGAAAATAAAGTACTTAACATTGAGTAGAAAACATAATTTATGCAATAAAACAAGCTGTTTTAGTTTTGGTTCAAAGTTGAATCAAATTAAAACCCACAGATGCATCATGTAGCTTGAAACAAGCAACGCTATTTTAATATGATAAAACCCTAATTCAAATACCCTCGACGGTGGAGGTCGCAGCGGTAGCAGCAGCGGCGGCGACGGCGTCTGTGTCGGCGTCATCGGGGTCTTTGGCCGGATCGGATTTGTCAACGGAGGAGCGGAGTTTGTCGAGGAAAGGCTTGAAGGCGATCTCTATAGCTAACCAACCAAAAGCCAACGCTGCAACCACTACAGTCGCCTGTTTCGCACCCGAAGCTTTTCCCATCGCTGTGTTCTTGTCGTCTTCTTCGCGTGCCGACGGAATCGATCGACGTGTTTGAGGTTAGGCGAACGTGCTAAAGCATTTTAGCCTTTAGGGTGATTAAAATGGGCCTGTTTGGGCTTATCACTGTCCAATGTTAAGATAGAGACTATGTTAAATATTTTATCTAAAGTTCATTGCAATTTTAAATTGGAGCCTTGAAACTTGGTCATCTTATTTGGAAACATGATAATGCGTCAACACTAGCTTGTGTGATGTTGAAAACCAATCTTTTTCTTGGAAATTGGACAAAGCAAATCTGGTTGGACCCATATAGACCGCTACACAAGATAGGGAAACGGTTATCAAATTGGAAAGACATTTTCGTTTTTAAATCCGAAGAAAAACCAACTCAAATGACTCTTTCTCGGAATGGAGAGGAGGGTGAAAGTGATCTCTCTCCCCAAGAAAAAAGTTTGATAAAATGTAAACAAGCCTTCTTGAAAGGAAACACTTTGGTAATGAGCTCGGTCTAACTTGTGACACAGTCGGGGAAGAACGGCAGATATGACGCTGACATATAACCTTTGAGTGAAGAAGATTGTGCTGATGATCAGCCCTCTAGTAATTAAGTAGAAGCAGCGATGACTGACGGATAATACCAAGCAAAGGTGGATGGAGAAAAATCCACAGAAGTTAGGTGAAAACTGAAAAGGATCTCTCTGTGAAAGAGAAATTTTGTGGAAATCGATCTCCCTATAAATGATGAAGCTGGAATAAATATCCTCGCAAGGATGAAGACCGATAACAAAGGTTTAACCTCCCAAACTGAGAAGGAAAGGGATGCATGAGAACACTCCATCGGAGAAGAAACCATGGACACAAGCAGATTTTCGAATGAATAAGGAAACTTTGCTATAACAGAGAGCAGAGAATCTGCAGGACTAGGCGGATGTGCTACTATGGGAGCTTGAGCATGAGGTGGTGTATCTGGTGGGACCGGCGGTTCAGGATCAGGCTCAGGCGGGTCAAAGAGGATCCAACCAAGCATTAATTAGCTTGACAGAGAGGGGATAGATTCAATGTGAAAAAATATCATATCTCGTCGTTACGTTTTGTGTTGTTTTCCTCGTTTTTACACTGTGAAAAAGATCCAACAATAACCAAGCATTTTCTGTTGTTTTCCTCGTCGTTACATCGTTAACATTATCATGTTGACATTCATTAAGTATATTCAATATATAATAAATTTTTAAATAGGTTTGTTTTGGTTCAGTTTTTCCGGTTGCTATAACTTTGTTCACTACCTAAATAAAAAATAAAAAATGAAGAATATGCTACAAAAATGGTTGGACAAAAACTATTATATACCAACACCACAAGAACCATATGTTAGAATCTATATTAGCATTAAATTATTCGAAATGGACAACGACGAATTCAAACTTCGGTCTTAATTGTCTCCGGCGACTAATACTAAATTGGCATTCTAAAATCTTCCATTTTCATGATTTTCTCAATACATCACATTCATCGCCTTATCCACTTTCGTGGAAATTCTGGTATGGTTTTCCTTCAGCTTTCTATAAGTTAGTCAAACCAACCGGTTCCACCAAAAAATCGCAACAAGAACAGAAATGAATGATAGGAGAAAACAGTTTATTCTCGAATTTTGTAATGCTTATTTATTCATACACAGATTATTGAATTAACTTATTCAAAACAAGAATTATGCAATAAATTACACGATCTATTAAAATATGGTCAATTTCATCAAATTCACAATCACAAATGGTTTATCCCTCACCTATTGCTAACGTAGATAGATCTTTCAATGATAAATTTTAGGTCTAAGAACACGCATTTAAGCAACGTACTTACACGTCAATAGCTCTACACTAATCACGCAATTAACATCAATTTTCATTGGTGATCACAAGATAAACATAAGTCTCAGTAGCCACTAAACAATTTATTCATCAATTTTCCATTGGATAAATATGCAAAATACTTATAAGATTCATTTAAGTAGTTCATCAAATCCTTTGAATGAATGAAATTGTCTAAATTTTAGATATTGATTAACAAGATCAAATTTAACATTTAACACATCAGACAAATAATGATCAATATAAATTTAAGATTTAAGCATCACAATTAACATATAATCACCTTAGTCTACCTAACTCACATCCCATATTATCTAACGAGTTAATATGTTAGGGAGATGAAAAAAAAGCCGACGAATTAGAGTTAATCACCCTAATATAAACTCTTCCAAGAAATTCGTTACTTAAATCATCTTGTTATAACATGAAAACTCAAACTTTGACTTGCACTAAATTATCACATATCATTTGGTTCCTCAACCACTATTGTTTTTTTTTATAAACTAAAATGATATTGAATTAACGAACATATAATCATATAACAAAAGAGAATCTTGTTCTTTTTTTTTTGTCACAACGGAGAATCTTGTTCTAACATGAAAATTCAGTCGTTTTGTTCTTACTGTTTGTTTGTTCTTTTTTCGTTCTTCTTGATTTATTGTGTTTCTTTCTTTTTCATTTTTTCCAATAATCGGCTTGGCGTTATTATAATATATTTTTTTGGGTAGATTTCTGATGCTCTTTCCACTTTGTCCGCTTCTGGCAGACCTGGATCTCTGACCGATTAGCGCAGAATGACGAGGAGTCGGTTGAGATTTTTACCCACAGTTTGGTGAGACCCCTCGCCAAAACGTGAGAAGTCCACCTTGATAAGTGTATAAACTACATAACTTTTTAACATAATGTTTCAGTTAATTAATTCATTTTTTTCAGTTAATTAACGCTTGCGTTAATAATAAACACTTTGTTGGTTTTCTTGTCTTTGGTGTTGTAACCACGAGAGTTTTTCTAAACTCCTTTTCTTATATAACATTTTTAATCAATAGTCTTTCTTACTACTTCTGTTACTCCTTTGTTTATAGATCTTTAAATTTATCCATTGTGAATGGCAGAATCCATCTTTCGCAATGGATCATCTCGCTTCCCGATTAATCATGATTGTGTTTTTCTTCCCGATTTTTTTCCCTTTCGCTTTTTAATTATCCGACTTACATGATTTCATTTCGGCTTTTTTTTTTTCTTTCCCTTCCAATTTAATATGAGTTTTTCCATTTTTGTTTTTTTGATGATCCGATCTACATGATTTCGTTATGGCTTTTTTTCTTTCATGTGTTTTCTTTTCGATTTAATATCAGTTTTTCCCCTTTTGTTTTTTGATGATCCAATCACTTGCTTTGCTTCCTTTTTGTTTTCCTTGTTTCCTTAATTTCTTTTATATTTTTTTCCTTTTTTATTTTTATGTTTTCTTTCCTATGAGTTTCATCTTTTGTTTCATTATGATCCGATCACTCGTTTGATACTATGAGTTTTTTTCTTTTTTTCTTGATTGATTGGATAAATTAAGTTGTTCCTTTTATTATTACTTTTAATTAATTATACTTATTAATCTCACAGAATAAACCTTAAATATAATTGTAATGTACATTATATGTCAAAGAAAAACTTAATAGCCTAGTGATGTATGTGTTATCTGCACAAATATGTAGCTCATGGTCTGATTTTCTTTGAGCACAAATTGTTCAATTTTTTTAACAAAATGATGTCGTTTTACTTTAATTAATGTAAGAAAAAAATTACAAATCTCAAACAGAGTAAAACGGTTCGTCCAATTGTCATCTATGTCACTAATCAGTATCAGATAAACCATTTATGATTGCAATTTTGATGAAATTGATCATATTTTAATAGATCATGTATTAAATTCAAAATTTTAAAAATTCACATAGTTTATAGCATGACTCATGTATAAATAAATAGACAATACTTAGAGCACCTCCATTAGTGAGATTGTGATAGAGGTTCTCAACATTTAAATAAGGGAATAAAAAAAATAAAAGTAAGAGAGAGAGTGTGAGAGTTTCTCATTTACATATTTTCAGAAACGTTGAGAACATCAACTATCCACTTGTCAATTTGTTAGTGAATCAATTACTAATAATTAATTAAAATATAATTATATAGTAAAAATATTAACATTTTCATTTTTTTAGAAACTTATAGGTTCCAATGGAAATGCTCTTAGTTGATATGAGAAAAACGGGAACTCGACGTGGTTTGGTTAACCTAAACATAATGGTTTAGAGTTTTAGTTGGAAAACGTGTATTCGGTTTGCTGCTAAGAAAACTCTGGTTACCCTAACTTAATTTCAAAGGCTAAGCACTTCAATTTCAAAACCGCGTTTTATCGGGGACTTTTCATCTCTACTCCTTAGATAACTCAATTATAAAGTCACTAGTAACCAACACAATTTTGATCAAAGATTTTTTCCTTTGAATTTTCAAAAACTAAAGATTTCTATCATCTTCCTTTGAGGAGAAGTTTCACGCCCATCAGCCATGAATGATCTTCTCTCCCGCTCTTTCAAACGCTCCGTCGCCGACGATTCATCGCCGCCGCACTCGCACAGTATCGAGATGCCAAAGGCGAAGTGCTCCGGCGGAAGCTGCCGCGGTGGGAACAACCTCGACAAGTTCTTCCACGACGTGGAGGAGGTGAACGGCGACTTGAAAGAGCTCGATCGCCTCTGTCACAGCCTCGGGTTCAGCCACGACCAGAGCAAGACGCTCCATAACGCTACGGCGGTGAAGGAGCTGAAGAAGAAGATGGATTCCGACGTCTCGGCGGCGCTCAAGACGGCGAAGCGCGTGAAAGAAAACCTCCAGGCGCTGGATCGTTCGAATGAAGTGAACCGGGATTTACCGGAGAGCGGACCGGGTTCATCGTCTGACCGGCAAAGGACGTCGGTGGTTAACGGTTTGAGGAAGAAGCTGAAGGATGCGATGGACAATTTTCTTCGAGTGAGAGAGACCATCTCGGCGGAGTACAGAGACACAATTCACCGATTGTACTTCACCGTCACCGGCGAAAATCCCGACGAAGATACCGTCGATCGCCTCATCTCCACAGGTGAGAATCTTTTTCTTATTTTTCTGTTAACTTCAAAATTCAAATAGCAAGAGAATAGCGCAAGGTTGTTGTTGTTATGTTGTTGTTATAATAGATTGTAAATTTTTTATACATTTAAATCTAAATTATGGTTTATAAACATTTAAATTGAAATTACGAATATTGCAGGAGAAAGCGAAACGTTTTTGCAGAAAGCGATACAAGAACAAGGTCGTGGTAGGATTCTGGACACCATAAACGAGATACAGGAGAGGCACGACGCAGTGAAAGACATTGAGAAGAGCTTGAACGAGCTGCATCAGGTGTTTCTTGATATGGCTGTGTTGATTGTTGACCAGGGTGAAAAGCTCGAGAACATTGAAGACAACGTCAAACGAACCAACTCGCTTGTCAGGTCCGGTGCGGACAAGCTCGTTAAGGCCCGGTTCTATCAGAAGAACACGCGCAAGTGGACTTGCTACGCCATTTTGCTATTGATCATTATTGTGGTCTTAGTTGTGTTGTTTACGGTTAAGCCTTGGGAAGATAATGGCGGTGGTGGAGGAGGTTCGACCCGTCAAGCCACTCCGGTGCAAGCTCAGCCACCGCCACCTCCGGCTCTGACCCGGCGGCTACTTCGTTAAATCTTTTCTTTTAGTTCTCTCGGTCTATGCATGGGCCTCTGCTTTGGAGTTTGATTTATTATCCTTTTAGTAATGTTTTTGATTGGTTCAAGAGTTCCTCTGTATATATATTTCATGTGATCAGGCACATTTTTTCCTGCTTTAAGTAACGCAATAATGAAATTTTATCATGAACTGCATTTTGATCTATGTGTTTTGCAACAACAACAAAAAAAGACACATCTTGATGTTAGAATCTTTCGTCTAAAAATCAAGAAACAGTCAACAAATGAATGCAATTTGAACAAAAAAATTAGGAAAGTCAATAAATGGATTAAGCAGAAAGATATTAAAAATTTGACATAAGTGAATGGGCCATGGTGAAAGCCCATTAGTAGTAATACAAAACCCCATCGAAAGAGAAGAAAAAGAGGTTTGTTTGTGCTGTGCTGTTATCTCTGTTTCTTCTCTCACGATGGCGTCGTTGAGAATCATGGAAAGAACTGTCATCTCCCTGACATTGCGACTGTCTTGAACCGAGCTTGGTCTTCTGGAGTCGATAGAATCATGGTTGAGTCACTTTTATCGATTGTCTTATTTTTTTCTGGGGTTAGGATAAGAAGTGGTGGAATCTGAGTGATCAAATTCTAATTTTCTTGAATAGGTAACTGGTGGGTCACTGGAAGAATCAAGAGAAGCTCTTGCAATTGCAGAAACTGATGGTATATTTACTTACTGATTTTTTTTCCCAGAAAGTTTCCGTTTTTAGAAGTTTTTTATTGTGGTTTTACACTTGCAAGCAGGTTGTTTTGTAGGGTTGGGGTTCATCCAACTAGATGCAATGTCAGTTTGAGAATCAATGGATAAAATTAACACAGTGAAATGCAAATATATGTTCAATCTAAGTGAATCAAGTATTTAACTAGGAAGACATACTTAACTATGTCAAATTCAAATTGTAGATGATAAAACAAACTAGCAAACAAAACAACCAAACAAACGCTAACAAAATTCTAAACAAGTAGATAAAAAGAGCAAATGACAATTAAAACTAATAACTTGTGCAAAAGAAACAAATTATCTATTGTGTCAAGATTATTGATTTGGGTGTCTAAATGCTAATTACAATCATTCAATGATAATCTTTAGGTCCAAAAACACTCATTTAAGCAATGCACTTACACGTCAATAACTCTACACTAATTACACAATTAACATCAATTTTCATTGGTGATCATAAGATAAACATTCATTTAATCAAGTCTCAATAGCCACTAAACACTTTAATCATCAATTTTCCACTGGATAAATATACAAAATCCTTATAAGATTCATTTAAGTAGTTCATCAAACACTTTGAATGGATGAAATTGTCCAAGTTCTAGATATTGATTAACAAGACCAAATTTAACATTTAACACATCAGATAAGTAATGATCAATATAAATTTAAGTTTTAAGAATCACAATTAAAATCTAATCACCCTAATCTACCTAACTCACATTCCTTATTTATCTAAACGAGTTAATATGTTTGGTAGATGAAAAGAAAGCCGATGAATTAGAGTTTACCACCCTAATATAAACTCTTTCAATAAATTCATTACTTAAATCCTCTTGTTCTAACATGAAAATTCAAACTTTGACTTGCACTAAATTTTCACATATCATTTGGTTCCACAACCGCTACTACTTTTTCTTGATAGACTAAACTGATATTGAATGAATGAACATATTATTATATAGCAAAAGAGAATCTTGTTCTAACATGGATATTCAATCATTTTGTTCTTACTGTTTGGAAACTAATGAATGGAAACTAGAATTTCTTTTGATTCGATTTTGGTTTGATATGATTTGATCTAAGTGAAGAATTTCTTCTTCTTTTTTTATACGAAGAAGAATATGGATGTTGCCAAAAAAAAAAGAATATGGATTTAACGAAGAATTAGGCCCAAGCAAAGCTCAAGTTTCTCCTATAGAAACCATTTTACCCTAACGTAGATTTCTACTGTTTCACCACTTTTCCCTTCGCAATGGATCCTCAGGTGCGTTGATAATGGATTTCGATCTGCGTATAATCATGACTGTGTTTATGTTTTTCATTTTCCATTTAATAGTTCCCCTTTTTTGATGTGATTGTTATGCATCGTTATAGATTGCTTGATTGTGTTTGTGTTTTCATTCCAGATTTAATAGTTTCCATTTTTTATGCGATTGTTATGCATCGTTATAGATTGCATGATTGTGTTTGTCTTTTTCATTCCGGATTTAATAGTTCCCTTTTTGATTTATTATCCATTTAGTAATGTTTTTGATTCTTCGGTATATATATTTCATGTGATCAAACACATTTTTTCCTGCTTTAAGTAACGCAATAATGAAATTTATCATGAACTGCATTTTGATATATGTGTTTGCAACAAAAAAAAAAAAATCACATCTTGATGTTAGAATCCCTAAAGTGAGTCAAATTAAGTTGCCACAGTCAGTCCGTGTTAAATCAAGAAACAAGCAGTCAATAAATATGCAACAAACACTGTAGTCAGATATAGTATTTATTTCTCCTCTCTTCTAAAACCCTAGGCGGCCGCCGACTTTCATAACTTTTTTTTCGTTTGCTTTTTCCGGCCAACATCCGGTGGCTAACAAGCCCCGGTATTGTGCCTTTTCCTTTATTTTTTCTTTTTATTCATAGATTTTGATCTATGCTGAGAGTAGTTTTTTCGATTTTGGTTCTGATTTTGTCGGATCTGGAGTGATATTGTTTCGACGATTTCCGGCTATATCCTTCATGGCTTGGTGTTCTTTATTAAAGATCGATTGATGGTCTTCTTGTATCGGTATATATGATGGGGTGTTACAGCAACGGTTCTCGGCAATAATCGCAAAAAGTTTTCGCTTTTCAGTTACTAGTTTCTGATTTTTATCGAGTATTTCTGGAGTTTTTGTTTTTGTTTTTAGTGCCGAAGTTTCTAGATCTGGTGAATCCAAAGAAGAATTTATATCTAAATTATGAGTTGCCACCTTTTCGTAAAGGTATTAGAAGTCCGACTGCTATTGTGGATACGGGAACGTCTAATTGTTTACCTTGTGTCGCGAATCAAGACTGCTGTGGTATTGCTAATGTGTCATCAAAGGATTTTCCCTTCATTATTGGTGTGGAAAGACCATTAGTTTCTCTTTTTGTAATATGAAATTGTTAAATTTCTTCTATGATGTAATCGGTTTTAAACCAGTTTGAATGATATAAAGTGTTAAAAAAAAAAAACACTCAAAGTCAATAAATGGATTAAACAGAAAGATATTAAAAATTTGACATAAGTGAATGGGGCATAGGGAAAGCCCATTAGTAGTAATACAAAACCCGTGAAAGAGAAGAAAAAGAGGTTTGTTTGTGCTGTGCTACTCTCTCTGTTTCTTCTCTCACGATGGCGTCGTTGAGGATGATAGGCAAGTCAAAATTAGGGAATCTTTCAACATTTATTTTTCGTAGACTGTTTCTCATCTTCTAATGTACAACGATCGTGTGTGACTGATATATTTTGTGTATATGGCTTTTCGTCTGATGCGTTTGCGTAAGATCAGACATAGCCGTTAACTTCACAGGTCAGTTGAGGCATTTCCGCAAACACTTTGTGAAACATGTCTTCATATGATCAAATTTTGTCCTGAGCGTATGAGAATTGGTCGAATTAAACAGATGGGATGTTCAAGGGAATTTACCATGGAAAGAACTGTCATCTCCCCGACATTGCGACCATCTTGAACCGAGCTTGGTCTGCTGGAGTCGATAGAATCATAGTTGAGTCACTCTTATTGCTTGTCTTTTTTTTGGTTAGGATAAGAAGTGGTGGAATCTGAGTAATTCAAATTCCAATTTTCTTGAATAGGTAACTGGTGGGTCATTGGAAGAATCAAGAGAAGCTCTTGCAATTGCAGAAACTGATGGTTTGTTTATTGACTTACTGATTCTTTTTCCCCAGAAAGTTTCCGTTTTTATAAGTTTTTTTTACTGTGGATTTACACTTGCAGGCAGGCTGTTTTGTACGGTTGGGGTTCATCCAACTAGATGCAATGTCAGTTTTTTTGTACCTTAGTCTCTCCTTTTTTGAATTTCTCAATTTAACATGTAATCATATTCTAGTCTTGTGCTTGATCATTTGTTAATGTCATATATCACATCAGGAGTTTGAAGAGAGTGGTGATGCGGAGAAGCATTACCAGGATCTGTTTTCATTAGCCAAAGAAGGAATGCAGAAAGGAAAGGTACTTGGAACTTGATTTATGCTACATATCGCTTTCGTGTTGATCCCAGTCTAAATCACTCATGGAACACACTTCTCACTTATGACTAATTAAGGTGGTAGCGATTGGTGAATGTGGATTGGATTATGATAGGCTTCAATTCTGCTCGGCTGATATCCAGAAGAAGTAAGTTAGATCATAAAAATTGAATCTTTCACATGTTTGATTGTGTCTATTCTTTCACTACTTACAATAACGTTTATGTTATCTTCTGTGAGAAAGGTATTTCGAGAAGCAATTCGAACTAGCATATGCTACAAAGTTGCCTATGTTTTTGCATATGCGAGCAGCCGCTGAGGATTTCTGTGAAATTGTTGAAAGAAACAAGAACAGGTGAAACTTGTACGCTAATGTTTTCACGAGCTGGTTTTACATATATATCCTAGATTGCCTTTGACTGAGTCGTCTTCTTGATTCGTACTCTCAGGTTCACTGGAGGCGTTGCTCATTCGTTTACTGGTAGTGCATTGGACCGTGATAGGCTTCTTTCTTTCGATAAGATGTACATTGGTAAAGACTTAACTAGATATCTACCATATGATAAAAGACTATGCCTTTTTAGGCTTTGGCTCTCGTTCGGCGTATTTGTATTGCTTATATAATTCTATTGGTAGGTGTGAATGGCTGCTCGTTGAAAACAGCTGAGAATCTTGATGTGATGAGAGGGATACCAGTAGAGAGGATGATGATCGAAACCGACTCTCCTTATTGTGAGATCAAGAACACACACGCCGGAATGAAGTTTGTAAAGTCGACTTGGCCTTCCAAGAAAAAGGAGAAATATGATCAAGAGTCCCTTGTCAAAGGCCGTAATGAGCCTTGTTTAGTTCGGTGAGTGTGAAAACCTCTTGTCAAATCCATTACTATGTACAGTCCCTAGAAACACTTCTTAGGCAACCATTTTTTCATCCACAGGCAAGTTCTTGAGGTGGTGGCTGGCTATAAAGGACTTGGCGATATAAATCAACTTAGCTCAACCTTGTACCACAACACTTGCAGGCATGTTCTCCCTCCAGTTCTGCTTTACATAATATCAAAACGGTTTTTATGTGAAGGTTTTGTCCTGAAGGACTGTATACATCTGTGCAGAGTTTTCTTCCCACAGGACCTGGATACTGCTGCAGATGCTCTGCTTTCCGGTCACCATGAGACAAACTAGCAGAGGCCATGAAGCATTGCTCTGGGATAGAAGAGATTTTACATTACACCATTTATGGAAGTAACATTTTTGAATACGTTTACAGATAATCTCATGTTCTCCATCTCATATATTATCTTCTTCTTTAGCCTCAGTAGAATACAACAACATAGCTATATAAAGACGACGACAGCAAAATTTTCATTCTCTAGCCCTCCAGGTTTATCACTCTGAAACTTTTCTGGAATCTATTGTGTTTTTGCTGCTTCATGCACTGATGTTCGAAAGCACCTCGCTGCTTTCTACACTGCCCTCTTCAGTCTCTCCGCTCTCTACACTGCCCTCTTCAGTCTCTCCGCTCCCTACACTGCCCTCTCCAGTCTCTCCTTCTGCTACAGAAGGACGAGGCGGTGTGGCTCTCTCCGAAGCCAAATTCAGCCTGAGCGCTCGTCCTTCAACTTCCTAAGAACCAAACCGAAACCAAAAACTAAGTGAGTCTCAAACCCCAAAATCACCAGACCAAACAAAAGGGAAAAAGCCTTACCACGCCGTTCATTGCATTGAGAGCAGACTGAAGGTCTTCTGCTGACTCGAAAGAGATGAAACCAAACCCCCTAGACCTCCCGCTGTTTCTTTCGTAGATGACTTTAGCACCAAGCACGCCAGGTTGATCTGCAAATGCATCTTTAAGACCTTGAGAGGTTAGATCCCAACCAAGGTTCCCTGCATAGATCTTGTGAGGACTGTCAACATAACTCCGGTTGGTATCACGGATTTTGGTTCTCATTACTTCTCTCTCTCCGCCTCTTGGCACCTCCGGGAAGTTCACTTTCACCGTTCTACCACCAATTTGCTACAAAAATCAAACATACAGACACGCAAAGAGATGAGAAACATAAATCATCTATGATCGAAAAGGGAGCACGAAAAAGGATGGAACTTTACAGAGCTGTTAAACATCTGAATCGCCTCTTTAGCTTCTTCGATGCTTGCCATCGTAACGAATCCAAATCCCCTGCTTCTGTCAGTGACTTTATCGTACACAATCTGCAAACAAAGATCAGTTCTTTTAAATCTGATAGAAGTTTCGTGAAAGGTTAGTTAAGAGATGAAGAAGATGAACCTGAACATCGACGACGTTTCCAGCTTCTCCGAAAAGTTCTGAGAGCTCAGAAGAAGTGATTGTGTATGGCAAATTACCAACGTACAGCCTCCCTTCCTCACCACCCGCTTGCGTCGTCTCTTTCACATCGTCTTCTTCTTCTTCTACTTCGTCTTCTTCGGATGACGCCGGGGTGTCATCTTCCGTATCGGCGGTGCAGAAGAAGCGGTGGCGACGGATATTCGGATGGAGGAACAGCGGATTTGGGCAATTGGCAACGAGTTTGATGGGTTTTGGTGCAAAGCGATAGAAGAGTCTGAGATTGGGGTGGGAGGAGAGTAACGGGTTGAAGGTTGCGGCGCCGGAGGAAGCGGTGGCTGCGGCGGATACCGCCACGGCGGAGGGACAATAGGCTGACGACATTGTCTGTAGGGGTTTGTGTGAGTGGATAAGAAGATGGGTTTCATTGGTAGCATTTTAAAAGAGCGGTGTAACTAATCAATGTGATGTTACACAAAACATAATAACAAACAAACGATGATTCAAAAGAGAGCCGATGCTACATATTTTTCTTTAGTGCATTAAACTGAATAGTATACTAAATGTTACATGGTGGTACAAATAAAATCATCGAAGTAGGGGTGTTACAATATATGTAGGTGGTAAAATTTATGGTTAGATAATTAAAATTGGATTTTGATATAATAGTAAACAATTTGAATTTTTGGGATATTTTGTTGGATCCAATTTTAATTTGGTTCAACTAAAGTCAAATTTTTTTAAAAAAACTAAATTATTTTAAAATATTATTTTCCGACTTTACTTACATATATCTTCTATTGTAGTGTTTAATTTAATGTAAATTGATACTACCTTTTTTTTTTTTATTATGATAACTACTATTCAACTGTTAGCAATTGAAACTCATGTTGTTAGTTGTTACCATTATTTTATATAATTAATATGTCTGGTGCTGTTTTTTTATACCAATGCTATTTATATATTCTGTATATCTTCAATTTTCGTAGTACACTACATTCACAATTGATATATTTTCTTCTTGTTCTCTAGAGATCTCTCTTTTCTACCATTTTTACAGAAACTAAATTACCACTTTACATTTACGACTAGCCAACTATTTTTATATCTTTAATCAGAAACTCATTTAGTTACATTTTCTATTTTTCTATTATTATTCCTTTTTATATCGAAAAAAAAATAAAAATTGTTAAGATATCAATAGAATTCCACAATAGAAATATAGACAAAGATTGTCTAATATGTATAAATAATGTTGATAAATAAGAAGTTTAATTCTCAACCACACTTAGCTTCAAATCTATAGTTTGTTATTGTAGTGTTTGAGAATCAATTGACAAAATTAACACACTAGAAATGCAAATATTAAGTGCAATGCCAACTATTCGCCGGCTTTAAATCTGTAGTTTATATTGTAGAATTTACACTAGAAATTAACAAATTAAACTAAGTACATTCCCAACTAGTGCATTGCCAACTAGTGTTGCACTTTACAAATGCAAATTTGAATTAACTCTAATTCGTCGGCTTTCTTTCTTTACAAATTGTGTAAGTGCATTGCTTAAACAGAAACTCCTCAAATGTTCATTAGAAACTAACACTTCAAATCTATATTTTATATTGTACTGTTTGCGATATTTGTAAAGTGCATTGCCAACTATTCACCATTAACATGTAATCACCCTGGTTTACCTAACTCACATCCTTGTTTATATAAACGAGTTAATATGTTAGGTAGATGAAAATAAAGCCGACGAATTAGAGTTAATCACCCTAATATAAACTCTATCAAGAAATTCATTACTTAAATCATCTTGTTCTCACATGAAAACTCAAACTTTGGCTTTCACTAGATTAGCACATATCATTTGGTTTCTCGACCGCCACTACTTTTTCTTGATAAACTAAAATGATATTGAATGAATGAACATAATCAACCGCCTTTGGTCTTAACTCTTCATCTCCTAATCAAAACAGTTGCTTCAAAAAAAAAGAACAGAACAGAATTTTTTAATATAATTTTATTTTTCCTTTTCAGATAAGCAACGCACTCCGCTACCCCTGTAGGTGCTTAGTGGCCTTGGTGTAGCGCAGCTACTTTCCTTTCTTTTCGTTGTAATAAAAGACTGCCTTGTCGTCAAAAGCTGCTACAATTGTTGGTTTGTTTATACCGTTGGTTTGTTTATACCGTTGGTTTGTTTATATCTCATTTTTAACTAATCACGTCTCTACACTAAGACCAACTCCATCAAAGGTTTACAAGGTCGTTTCTTAAAAAAAAATTAATAGCGGGTCCCTTGTAATTAATGCTGAACCGTCTCTAAAAATCTCTTGTTTAAGAGGCGTTTTTTGCGCTGTTCCAACGCGTGGCGACACCTGTCAGGTTTTTTTTAAGAGTCTTTGGGCAGATTTACTAATGGAGGTGCTATAACATGTGACTTCTATGTTACTTTTGCGTTTAGATTAATACAAATTTGAATAGATTAATAGCCTCTACATGAACCTCCACGTTAGGAATCAATTGGCCAAGCAAATCACGTTGAATACAATAGGTGTGAGAGTATCTCAATCCCGAACACCAAATTTGATGTTGAAAAAATACCAAATTTGGTGTTTTGGTATTCAATTTTTTTTTTCAACTCCAACCACAACACCAAATTTTACATTAAAACAATATTTCTTTTATTATACTATTAAATTTTAGATTTGTTTAATATTTAATATTTTTGATTAATATCAATTTTTCTTATAGCTGGTTAAATATAAACTAATTATTATATTAAAAATTGATAATCTAAAAATAGTAAAAAAACTAAATCACACAATAATTATTCCAATTAAAATTCCATATTAAAAATTAAAATTTTCTAACGTCAAAAGTTATAATTACAATTTTATATTATTGCTCTTCTAAAAATTACATTAAAAATGAAAAACATAAAAATCGATGGTACATTTATCTTTTAGTTGATAAACTACAATTTATATATATTAAGAAATGAAAAAATAAGAATAAAATAATATTTAAATTTTTGGTGTGACACTGTTCATAAAACATTAAAAAAATTTGGTGAAATTTGCAGTTGGGTTGGAGAGGTTTATGCACCAAAATTGGTGTTCTGCTGTTAGGTTGGAGATGCTATGAGTATGAGTAATCGACACACATGTATATTTGCTGACCCTTATTAACTATGTGACTATAAGCCTTAAAAGTAGCGCGCAAATTAACAGTGATAAAACAAGTTAATGGCTTTCCTTTCAAGCAAATGATCACTTAGTGTACATAGCCACACTGAACCGTCTTCATGAGGAATCAATTAAGTTTATAAGGTTCAGCAAAAAAGCTTAGAGTTATTTATTTTTGAATAACATAAAAATTTAATAAAGTATTTGATGTGCCAGTATCTTCGTTAGGATAATCGGCTCGATGTTAATTTATGTAGTCTCGAACTTCAAACGAACGTTAGCTTAAGAATTCTAATGGTAGGGTGACTAAATTGACTAATTCCTAACGAAAGGAAAAGCGAAGGATATGGATACAATTAAACATTATTCATGTGAAGTGGGCTAAAGCCGCTCCTATTTGACCCTTTTCTTGTGATGTTTTCCTTTGACTTTATTCAACTCATTTGCGTGAAACATGTTCTGTCAAGTCGTCGTCGTTTAGGGAGACTGATATATTCGAAGTGGAACCTATTTTCAAAAATTAAAAATACATTTCACAATATTTGTAGTGGAATAAATTAGCTTTACATCCAATTGCTCGTGCCTTATATAATTGGATAGAATAAAAATAATAATTCCTCCAATTGTTTCTCCAAATTTTTTTTTTTAAATACCAAAGAAATATTCTGCTCCAAAATCTATTCATTCTTTTAGTTTTTTAGTTGAAATAACTTTAAATGGTAATTTTTTAAAGAGTGTTTAATTCCACCAACTGATATATAACCTAGATAAAAAAAAATTAAAAATGTTTAAACTAATTTCTGTATTTCTAATACGTCGTCCATACTCCATAAAGTAGTCGACAGGGGAGCGTAAACACCAGCCATCTCTCCTTTCCAATTCATTCAATATACTTTCTTTTATATATATTAAAAAAAAGGAGAAACAAGGTCCCGATTATGTCTTTCTTTGACTTTTTAATAGAGAAAGAAAAGTAACGTGATGATCATGACATTGATATATATAAGTTGTTAGCTCATATCAAAAGTTTCCAAAATTCAAGCCCTTCTCAAATGGAAGCTGAGAATTTGATGAAACTCTCTCTTCTAGAGCGCAGAAACGGTGCCGTGGCACAAACGCTAGACTTAGTGGTCGTCTCCGTCAACAAATCCTGCGACGATCCTCATCCATATGCTACACCTCCCTCAAAGACATCCTCCCTTCTACCACAACCACCGTAGATTCCCCTTCCGTCTCATTTGCCGCCTCCGTTATTGGTCCAACCATCTCCATTCGAAACCGCCTTGTAAAGCAAGCGGCTTGCGATTGTTCAAAATAAAGAAAGATAATTAAATCTGAATTCTGAAAACGAAAAACAGAGATGATGTGGGAATAGTTTCTCAAATATTACTGAACCACTAAGTTCTGAAGTTTTTTCGAGGAGATGGGAAGAGGCGTAGGAGGGAACCGAAAGATGCGGAAAAAAGTGGAGGAGACACGGTGGAGGAATGAAGGATTATATGGTTTTTGAGGTTCACGTAATACACGTCAGTTTGAGCCCTGGAGCTTGCGGGTCTCCATGAGCGATGTGTACTCAGTTACGTTCGCCGGTTTGCGTCGGTTTTTGTAGGGAAATGATGCCAAAGACCAGTCAACTTGAAAGAAATGCAAGGCGCCGTCGATTTATTGTTTTATTACTGGATGTTAAATCACTGTTCTGTAAATTTTGGTATTTTATTAGATGTGGATGGTGTGGTCGCAATCCGAATAGTTGAGGTGCGCCTATATCCGAATTTATCAAAGTGTTTTTTTGTTACACAGAAAAAACAAAAAAAAAAGTCAAAATCATCCCTAACTTGATGCTAAGTAAAAAAAAAATTATCTTATAAGAATATGTACTCCACATTAGCTTCTTCAGTGTTTCCTCAGCCTCAATTCTCAGTATCACCACAGCATCATCGTCCGTGCCTTCTCGGAAATATGGCAAGACGTTTCCTCCGCCGTTGAAGCGTCTCCTCTCGTCAGCAGTCACGTTTCACGTGCGTCAGGTGATTACTACAGTCATTATTACTAATTTACTAGTGTAATTAATGGAAATGAATAGCCATTAGTAACCCTACAAATAATTAATGATGGTGTCGGTAAAAAAAAAAAAAAATGATGGTGTCGGTAGTAATCACGTGACGCACATAGCTTACTATCTGGTATCTGTTTTTACATCCGGCCCAAACCCAATATTTGCCTTGGCCTAGTAAAGACCAAACTCAAAATTGAAAATTAAAATGTCTTGGAAAGCTGTTTTACTAGGCTAAGGCATATAGGAAGCTGCTTGGAAGATAAATATCTGGTTTGATTTAGTTCAGTTCAAAAAAGTTAAAACTACAATTGCACATTTATATTGCAAGCAGCCAAAAAATGATCATTTACATTATTACTTGATTCTGTTCACGGTTTTTTTTTATCAAATGTATACATGTTTGCAGAATTATAAAATTCTCATGTCTGACATGTGGGAAGTTGTGAACCCAACATTCTGCATGCTACCTCCATCAATTTACCTGCAGCATAATATAAAACCAATTAGATGATTGTTCCTTTTTATTATATTTTAGGAAATTATTATTCGTTTTAAACAGTTTGCCTGATGACAATGTACTGGATTAACAATAACCAGAAATAACTTTTGAAAATGATTGATCGTAAGTTGTAACCCATATTAAAATAATATATTTAGAAGGAAAAAAAAACACTGAAACGAAAAAACAAACAAATTGAGTTAAATCAAAGTAAGCTAGTTGTCCTTCTCAACCAGTATGACACTCAACTCTGCTTTTGAAAAGGAAAATAGGCACTTTAATTTGTGGTTTCGATCTATTTAACTCTTAACATGGGATTCTTCGTCGGTAGATGATTAAATAGTTTTCAATTGGCCCAAACAATTATAGAACTACATGATTAAATAGTATGACACATGTACATAAGACATAAAAATAAGGTTACTTTGTCTACCTAACTCACATCCCATATTTATCTAAACGAGTTAATATGTTAGGTAGATGAAATGAAAGCCGACGGATTAGAGTTAATCACCCTAATATAAATTCTTTCAAGAACTTCATTACTTAAATCATCTTGTTCTAACATGACAACTCAAATTTTGACTTGCACAAAATTTTCACATATCATTTGGTTCCTCAAACGCTACTACTTTTTCTTGATAAACTAAATTGATATTGAATGAATGAACATATTATACAACAAAAGAGAATTTTGTTCTAACAAGAAAATTAAATCGTAGTTCTTTATTGATTTACTTCCTGATTCCGGATTTATTATTCAATCATACTGACAAGATTCTCTTTTGTTGAATTTATTACTTAACTATCCTTTAACATTCGCTTCTTTGTAATTTGCAATGATCTGCTTTCGTATTTTTTTCCTTTCCCTTACGAGTTTCCATTTTTGTTTGTTTATGTTCCGATATGATTGAGTATTTTTTTCCTTTTTATTTTTCCTTTTTTGCAATGGATCAAGCATTGATCTGGGTTTTCCTTCTTGATTTATACGATTGACGAGTTTTTCTTCGGTTATGCATTGATTGAGAATTTTTTTCTTGTTTATTTCCCTTTTATGATCCGATCTTGTTTCCCGATTTATTTCCCTTTTAATCTGCACTAAAAAGAATGTAAAAATTGAAGTAACAATGTACAAATAGAACTGAAGTAACAATGTACAAATAGAACTGAAGTAACAATGTACATATGCACCAAAATGAATATTAATTTAATTTGGTATAAATTGATCACCAGAACTTAGAACAATTTTTTTTTTGTCAACTGAATTTAAACCAATTATTTAAAATTAATAGTTTGCACGTTAAGTATGATAGTGATGAAGACGTCTCCTCTCGTCAGCAGTCACGTTTCACGTGCGTCAGGTGATTACTACAGTCGTTATTACTAGTGTAATTAATGGAAATGAATAGGCCCATTAGTAACCCTACAAATATTTAATGACGGTAGTAATCACGTGACGCACATAGCTTACTACTGTATTTGGTGTCTGTTTTTTACACCCGGCCCAAACCCAATATTTGCCTTGGCCTAGTAAAACAGCTTCCAAGAGGACCAAACTCAAAAGTCAAAATTGAAAATTAAAATGTCTTGGAAAGCTGTTTTACTAAGCCAAGGCATACAGGAAGCTGCTTGGAAGATAAATATCTGGTTTGATTTAGTTCAGTTCAAAAAAGTTAAAACTAAAAAAATGCATATTTATATTGCAAGCAGCCAAAAAATGATCATTTACATTATTACTCGATTCCGTTCACGGTTTTTTTTTATCAAATGTATACATGTTTGCAGAATTATAAAATTCTCATGTCTGACATGTGGGAAGTTGTGAACCCAACATTCTGCATGCTACCTCCATCAATTTACCTGCAGCATAATATAAATTCAATCAGAAATGAATGTTCCTTTTTATTTTATTTTAGGAAATTATTATTCGTTCAAGCAGTTTGCCAGATGACAATGTACTGGATTTTCTGTTTTAAAAATAACAAGAAATAACTTTTAAAAATGATTGATTCTAAGTTTGTAACTAATGTTAAAATAAAAATATATATTTAGAAGAAAATAAAACACTTCAACCACAAACAAACAAATTGAGTTAAAAAAAAAAAAAAAGCAAGTTGTCCTTCTCAACTAGTATGTATGCCTCTCAACTCTGTTTTTGAATAAGAAAGTAAGCACTCTATCTTTTGGTTTCCATATTTAACTCTTAACATGGGATGCTTCGTCGGAGTGATTAAATAGTTTTTAATTTTCCCAAACAAATATTTAACTACATAGTAAACAGAATAATATAAGAAAGCATTTTCTGGTGATAGATGAGTATGACACATGTAAGTAAATAAGACATAAAAATAAGGTTACTTTTTAAAAGTGTTTTTCAATTAAGGTATAAAAGATACATTTGAAATATACCGTATAAATTATCACACCAAAGTTTTTTTTTTCCAAACGTCACGACATTGATATATCATTAACAATGTACAAAATCCTAGCCAACCAAAGTTTGTTAGCGAGACTATGTCTCCATTCTCACACGTCTATCTATACTTTTTCTAACTCTCACTGAGTTTTTTTTTTGGGTACGAATGTTAAATAGCTCTCACTTGTCTACTTACCTTTCTATAGTCATGGTTCAATTATCTTTTCCATTAAATAGAGAAAAATCAGACAAACAATATTCCCTATGCAATAAAAGTTATTCTAGCTTTATAACTTTTGTAATAGTGGTATGTATTTGTTTAAAATTGAATAATTTGGGGTTAAGATGTCAAGATCATATAGCTAACGACCGAAGTTAAGAGGCATAAAATTTATCAAAAATTGATTACCTCTCCTTGGTTGAGCGGTTTTCTTAACAAGCGGACCGGTGGATTTCTTCTCGATCGGAGTTTCTTCCTCCGGGAATAAAACGCCGTCAATCCCCTGAACCGAAATACGTCCATCGGTATAGATATCAGGATCGAACAAATAAGCCGAACCGTCACCGTTGCCAAATTTAACCGAACCGTCTGCTTCCTGAGCTTCCACCTTGTGAGGAAACCGAAGTGAATCATACCGAATTTTCCCAAACCGACGTACGGAATTGTACATACTCTCCTCGGTTTGGTATTCCGGTATGATGTGGTAATACATGATTTGCTCTGGAGCTCCCGGTTCACTCAATTGGTCTGTGGTCAGCTTAGCCATAGCTTCGTCGTTTGGAGCTAAGACGGTCAAAACGTAGCCTTCCGACACGAGCCGACCCATCTCGGTGGCTAAAGAAGTGAGATTGACGAGAATATCCGCCATTTCGTTGTATCCACCGTAATGGAGCAGAGTGTGGATGAAATCTTTGACTTGAGCCTCTCCATTGAAATGGTGGCGAGGCCCGCCTGGTCCTGGTGCCGGAGCCGGAGCGAGTGACGGACCGGGTGACATTGCGTCGTAAACCGAAAGAACCGGTGGAGCTCCGGCGGGGATTGGGGCGGGTTTTTTCTTGAGACGGTGGGTTCTCGGGTCGACTTCCGGTGCTCCTTCCGGTAATACGGCGGAGATAGAGCGGAGGTTACGACGGCGGTTGAAGTCTTCTTGGACGGAGCGTGGGATCAAGAGACGTTCGATTCCGTGGATGACTCCGTCTGGTCGGGTTAAATCATCGGGTCGGGTGATCTCGGCGGAGTTGACTTTTCCGGTAGTGAAATGGAGGTGGTCGTTGGAGAGAGTTCGGTGGCTGACGACGGCTGAGGCGGGGAACTGAGGAGAAGTGATTCGTTTGGGGAGAATGTGGAACATTAAGAGAGATTGTAAAGATTTGAGATTCTTGGGTTGTAGCAAGAAAGATTTGAACTCAGGGTCGAGGTTTCGCTCTAAAGCTTCGTTACGAGGAGCGAAGATTGTGATGTTGTGGTGACCAACGGCTTCTTCTAAGGTTTGGAGGAGGAGAGCTTTCTCTACTAGCTCTGCTAGTTCCGTGTAGTGAGAGTCAAGAAGTGCAACGAGGACGGAATTGGAGTTTATTTGACCCGAACCGGTTTTATCGGATAATGCGGTGGCAATGGAGGAGGCAGTCAAAAGAAAGAGGAAGAAGAGGAGCTTGGAGACGCCTTCCATGGTGGTGGAGGGAAAAGAGTGAGAGAAGGAAGAAAAGATAGTGTCGGCGACTTGAAGAAAGGGTTTGAGTTATTTGGTTTGTGAATTAATGACAGATTTGAGATGCTGATGTGACTGTCACTGTGATTGTGATGTTTCATTTTCTTAGTTATTCAATGATTTTGGGTGGGTGGGTTTAATGCTTTCTCTAATGATTTTGGGAGTATTTATTTATATTCTACTAAATTAGGATCCACGTGATACGCATGTAAAAATAAAATATTCGAAATCTAAAATTGATAATCCGTGTAACATAATATATATATATTTATTTATTTTAAATTAAAATTTGCATTAAATTATCCAAAATATATTTTATAAGTCGTAATTAAGAACTCGAGAAATATAAAGAATTATTCTTTAGATAAAAAAAATTCTAAAAACATATTTTATTATTTTATAGCAATATAAATATTTTAATGAATTAAATATAAAAATTCAGATTTTTAAAATGAAAATGAAATAATCAAAATCTAAAATTGATAACCCGTGTAACATAATTTATATATATATATTTTAGACTAAAATTTGCATTAAAGTATCCAAAAATATTTTAAAATGGTTCTACATTTAAACGTAAATTTTCTCACATATAATCACACACAATAGCACGGTTCTTTAAAACTGAAAAATGATTTTACATTTAAACATAAATTTTCTCACATATAATCACACACAATAGCAAGATTATGAAGTAATTATTGTATATTTTTATCTTAAAATATTTTTTACATGTAGTAGATATAGTTGACACATATTACGAACAAATTAATTAATATTATTTTACATGTGACAAAAATAATGATATTTTTAATTTTATCTAATTAAAAAATAAAAATTTACACATGTCAAAATCTGATATACTAACTTAGCACATATCATGATGTATTGTATTGATCAATTTATGTTTTCATTTTGTATGTTTTCCATTTTTAAAAACCGTTTTATTATGTTTGTTTTAGTTTGCCTTTTGTATTGATCGATTTGTGTTTTCTTTTTGTATATTTCATTTTTATCCACCAGCTTATTATGTTTGTTTTAGCTTCCCTTTTGTATCATTCGATTTATGTTTGTTTTCTTTTTGTTTATTTTTTTTTTGTTCGGTTTTCTTTTCGTATTGATCCATTTATGTTTTTTTATGTTTTTTTATTAACCGTCTTATTATATTTTTCTTTTGTATATTTTTTTTTTGTCGGATTAGAAAAGTATTTTTTTCTGAAATATAGTAATAATTTTTTTTTATTTGACATATGTCAAAATCTCTAAAAAATAAATGACACATGACACGATTTTGTTAAGAGAATTTGTCAAAAATATCACTTTCATAATACACATTTTCAAAACTACACTTTGCACCCAAAAAAAAATTCAAAAATACACTATTTTCATCCTTTACAAAAACGAAGGTATAGGGTTTACGATTGAAAGTTTAGGGTTTAGGGTTTACGATTTAGGGTTTATGGTTTACGAATTAGGGTTTAGGGTTTAGAGTTTAGGGTTTAGGGTTTAGTGTTTACGAATTAGGGTTTAGGGTTTACAAATTAGGGTTTAGGGTTTAGGGTTTAGGGTTTACGAATTAGGGTTTAGGGTTTAGGGTTTAATGTTTACGAATTAGGGTTTAGGGTTTAGGGTTTATGGTTTAGGGTTTAGGGTTTACGAAATAGGGTTTAGGGTTTAGGGTTTATAGGGTTTACGAATTAGGGTTTACGAATTAGGTTTTAGGGTTTAGGGTTTAGGGTTTAGGGTTTAGGGTTTAGGGTTTACGAATTAGGGTTTAGGATTTAGGATTTAGGGTTTAGGGTTTAGGGTTTGTGAATCTAATCCCTAAATCCTAAATCTTAAGAATTTGTGAATCTAAACCCTAAACCCTAAATCGTAAACCCTAAACCCTAAATCGTAAACCCTAAAACTTTAAACTCTGAATTGTAAACCCTAATGGAAGATTTGCCCTAAAAAAATTTAAGAGTTTATAAAGCTTTATAAAAAAGTGTAAAAATGAAAATGTTTTTTTAGAAGTGCAAAACTGAAAAACTATACCAAAGAAAGTGCATTTTTGAAATTCTCAGTTTTGTTAATTACTAATTTTTGAAACCATACTTATATAATTACTAAGATTGGGATTTATTTAGCCGAAAAGTGTGGGGTCCACACGGGAAATAAAGTATGGTGACGTCATTTAAACTTGAAGCCAAGGGTTCAGCTTTTTCAACAACTCACTCAGGTCTGGTCTTTGAGTTTGAGCCTTGTGTCGTGTGTGTCGGTTACTCAAATGCACAGTTCACGTTGCCTTCAAGTCAAAATATTTCCTTTTTTATCTTTTTCTTTGTGGTTAAAATATTACTAGCATCCTAGTCCTAGTAGAATTAGTTATCCTTTTTGTTTTGTGTTAGTTAATTTAATTATTATCGTTACCGATCAGCGAATTAGCTTTTTAAAAAATTGCTAATTCTAGATGGTTTAAACTTTAAAGTAAACACGATTAAAGTCACACAATCCACTAATCGGGTCTACAATCATTTTATATTTTTACGAATATAAAATCAGTTAAACGCTAACATTATTAGTGTCATAAATTAAAGAAAGACAAACAAGAAAGATGAGAATCACGGGCAAATCAAACAAAGTGTCGGTGTGACGACAATAGAGACTCGAAGGAATTAGCATGAAGATATCATTAAATATTACAATGAAACTAGCTACTGCCAAAAGAATTAAGTACCACAATAGTTTAATATGATCGTAAAATGCTAGCCGCCTGGACTACTTACCTTCCTTACTCTTTTTAGTATCAAAACGACACTTAAGAAAACACATGCATCTCCCCTCCCAACAAATTATGGAGAATATAATTATTTTCTTTCTAAATCACTGATTTAATGGTGTGATTGCGTGGTGTTCTCCAGAATTTTATTAATATTGATGTACAACATATTAATTTTGTTAAACCTTAATGATTAAATTATTTATTATTTTTATCGGTTTGAATTTCTTTTTGTTTATACAAAACCACGAAATAGTGGATTTTGGTTTTTGTTTAGAAATACGTAGTTATTTCAAAATCTAGTTTCCCTATATATTAGGAAACTGTTCTAAAAATCACGGCCTTAATTGTTCAAATGTTTTCATTTCTTCCCATTTGTTTACAGAAACCTAAATTATACGCTTGGGAACCCGATTTCAGAAGGTGGCACCCTGAGTTTTAAAAAGGGCAAGGCGCACAGACAACATCCTTAAGGCGCTATATGCGCAACAAGGAGGTAGTCTTTGATATTTATTTTTTTGTTAAACGTCACTGTTTTAATATAAATAGTATAGTTTGATCGATCGATATTGTAACACCCCCGAACCGGACTATACATATACGGCCGAACGACAATCAAACAAGAACACGAACGGCTGCATAGCCCAGCCGACTCGGGAATGCCACAGTCCGGAGGTTAAGTGGCAAGTCAGCTCATTCCAGGACAAGTCCGAAAACAGAGCCGTCTCATCACTTAACACCGGTTACCTCTCGATCTCGGCCTAAGGCTTTGCAACCCGTACCTTAATCTCGAGTTGTGTTAGTACGGATAAGACTAATATCATTAAGCCAAACACCATCTTTCCACAAAACACTTCATTTTATGCATCTGAAAACAGCTTACAAAGTCTTACATATTACAAAAACTTAAGTGGCCACAATTTCAGAAAACACAGCGGAAAGCATCACATACGTTACAACTTAGTCTTTGCTATGAGCCCGAAAAGCAAGTCTACCTCCGTCCTTCCTACGTCCCGCCACCAGCTACTCTACTGGTTTCCTGCACAAAAGGGGAAAAAGGAAAAGGGGTAAGTAATCGGGAGATTACTTAGTGAGTCCAGATATTAAAACCCCATCCCATCCCCATCATGCAACACGCAACACTCAAGCATAGAATAGCCGAAGCAACAATAAAGTAAATAGCCGAAGCATGAAAACGTTAGTATGTCGAGTGCACTAGCACTCTTCCGGAGCTGCGTTCTCACAACGCATATCACGCGGGGGCACTGAGATCTCAAAGCATGGCGTGGATCCCCGTGAACACCCTGCACTTGACTATCACAAAGACCGTCAAGCCGGAACTTCACAAAACAAACCGACCACCGGCCGGAGCCAAATGAATCGGCCCAGCTCCGTCCTTCCTCTTCCGGAGCTGTTACGGTTAGCTGCGTCCTGCCTCTTCCGGAACGCCGTCTGCAGTACTCCGTCGGGTCCAACTCGGCCCGGGCTGCCATCCGGTCTCTCCGAGTCTTCTCCACCTCTCAATCCATCGATGTCGTGGAGGAACCTACCTCTCTGTCATTCGATGCCGTAGGTTGGGGATCACGTGCACACCGCCACTATACCGCATCACACGGTTTCGCTTCAGTCCGAAGACTACCCGTCAATGGACTGATTCCGCACCACACCGAAGCACCACACACCTCAACTCCACTACACACCATCATCCCCACCATGTCACATCCATATCTCCAATACTCATTCCACGACAACATCTCCCTTTGGCGGTACTGAGTTTTCGGTAGAGAGGTTGCAAAGGATTCGAAAATCACATCAACCTTTCCACCATCCGTGTTAAGGCTCGGTAGGGTGAATAGCACACCTTACGGTTGTGCATCCAATCCGCCACCTCTCCCAGCGGGTTTCTTAGCCCACGGATCTATAACTCAATTCCCCCTCCGAGTTTTCACGCATATGCACCTCTCTTCATCTATATTCGATTATGATGTATCATGGGTGTAACCTGCAAGAAAACGTTATGCACCCCCATGGTATGTACCTGCACACAAAACTTTTCCACACATACATGTTCACAACACAACGTATTAGCCCTTGCATGTAACATTTTTATTTCACAATCACATCGATCATCAATCCTAATAAATCAAACATGCATGCAGCAATCAACACCCAACTTCAACAATTCAGACATGCACACCATGATCTAGCAAGCAACTAGCAACTAAAACTCCAAAACTTTCGATCTTAACAACTAGACATGGTTTTGGGTGGATTTTTCCTATGCTGAACTCACCTAGAGATGGTCCACAGGATAATGACACAAGCACAGCTTCAGAAACACCTTGCTATCACCACGATCTCCTCCTCTTCTCCTCTCTCTCTCACGCACACTCTAAGACACAAGGGAAGCAATTTTCTGATTTTGGCCAAAGGAGAGCTAAGTCAAGGAGAGAAGGGAGATTAAATAGAGAGGAGAGATTAATCTAAGAGAGACAGCTCAAGGGGTGACTAATCCATCTAAAAAAATCGCCACCTAGCCTTAGACACTCTATTGGTTATGCTAATGACATCTGTACCCCACTAAAACACACTAAACTTAATTTAATTTAGACAATTACCACTTTTCTTCTGGAACTTGCTTCTTCAGTCTTTCCCCACGAAAATCCTTGGTTGCAAAACACCTGGCTGTTCCAAAAATGATCCTGATTGAGCCTTAGACTGATTTCTTTGAAGATTAACCAAATGATTCAACCATCAAGCTTCTACACTTCGAAAATCATAACTTTCGTTTCCCTTACTCAAAAATTGCTCTGTTTGGTTCTGAATGCTCCTGATGATGTCCTTTATGCTCACAAAAAGTTTCAGAATTTTTGGATGCTCAAATCTCGACTTACGAATTTTCTACTCCAAACCGTCAATCTTCGTCATCTCATCTTGTCCGATTTTTAATTCTCACGGGAGAATTTTTCTTTGACTGAATCTTTTTGAAGTAGCTCCATATGGGTCTTGGCTACCTCTGTGCAAAAGCCCGGAATTTTTAAAATTGTTCTCCCATTTCTTTCGGAATTATTCCTACCATAACTCCTTGCTCCAATAATAAATTTTTTTTTTATTCGGGGTATTACAGATATGGTCCATCTTTTAGTATTATGTCGTTGGTTGGTGACGATGAGTTAGAAGAGGATTTAAGGACAGATGAATTGGGTTACAAGGATGAGTTGGAGTACAATGATGATGATGAAAGTCATGATTCTGAATCTGAATTTTTAAGAGTTTTAGGTGTTTTGAATGTTTGGATTTAGTAGTTTGTTTCTTTGAAAGTTCTTTGTTTTCGTATTTTGGATTTGAATGTTAGGAAACGACTTGTGGTTTTTTATTCCAATTTCTAAGTATATCAATGCATTTCGAAGTTATCACAAGAGATATTAAATGAGTTGGTTTTGTTGTCAATTGAGACAGCTATGGTTGAAAAACTTGACTATTCGAGTTGAATAACTGATTTTGCATGAAAAAATACAAAAAGAGTTATAATTCAGTAATAAATTGTTTTTTATTAACATTTTTAAATAGTTTATGGAGTTGAATTATCTTATAAAACTTTAACATATTTTTTTCTATATTATCATCATTTTATGATCTTTAACAAAAATGCACAATTTTTGAACTCGCTTAAGATAGTTGAAAATGTTGCACCGGGAGTGTATGCATCATAGATTGCTTGATTGTATTTTTTTTTTTTCCATTCCTTAATTGTTTCAATGCGATTGTTATAGATCTATTAAGCAATTAAATCTGGAATTAAAAGGACTATTAGAGTCTGTGGGACTTTTCGTGGACAGTCTTGATAGGCCGTTTCACAAGTTTGAGAAAAACAAAATGGTGAGTCTAAGTTTTAATTAATATAACTTTTATTAAGAACAGAACATAATTTTTAGTGGTTTTGAGTCATTTCTAGTGGTTTTGGTTCTGTTTCGTTCTGTTTTTTCATTGTTGCTGTGTTCCCGGTTGTTTCCTTCCCTTTGGGGCTTGTAGTTAGTTGTAATGGGTCTTTTTTGGTCTTTAACTCTTTTTTGGTCTCTAACTCTTTTTGTCTCCTAATCTAAAAAAATAACAGAACAGAATTTTTTAATATAACTTTATTTTCTTTTTTTTCCAGGCAAGTAACGCCCTCCGCTACCCCGTACTACCCCGTACGTACTCAATGCCCTTGGAGTAGCAGCTGCGCTACTTTCCATTTCTTTTCATTAAATAATTACAGACTGCCTATGTCGTAAAAACTAAAAAACAGCTACAATCACCGTTGGTTTGTTTATGGATTTAAAGTTTGTTTATGGATTTAAGTAACTAATCACTTTTCTAAATTGAGTTTTCCCTTTTCTAATGAGTCAATATTTGTTTGAGAATGTCGGTTATGAAAAAATTGAAACAAAATTTTGCTGATGAAAAAAAACAAATTTTGTTATGTTCAAGTAATTTTTCATTAAAACTTGCTAAGAATCACGTAACATGAAAATGTACTCCGAATTCATTATTGAATTAATTGAAGGATAACTCTACAACAGATCAGATTTTCCAACTATAAAAATTAATACTTATCTATAGTGAACTATTTGATTTTCCTTTTTGTTTTGTATTAGTTAATTATTATCGTTACTACGCTAATTAGCTTTTAGATAAATTGCTAAATCTAGTTGGTTTAAAGTAAAGTAGTAAAGACGATGAAAGTCATAATCCACTAAAGTTTTGCTGATTGAAAAAAAAACAAATTTTGGTATGTTCAAGTAACTTTTCATTAAAACTTGCTAAGAATCACGGAACATGAAAATGTACTCCGAATTCATTATTGAATTAATTGAAGGATAACTCTACAACAGATCAGATTTTTCATCTATAAAAATTAATACTTATCAATAGTGAACTATTTGATTTTCCTTTTTGTTTTGTATTAGTTAATTATTATCGTTACTGCGCTAATTAGCTTTTAGATAAATTGCTAAATCTAGTTGGTTTAAAGTAAAGTAATAAAGACGATGAAAGTCACAATCCACTAATCGGGTATGTAGAACACCAATTTAGGCCGATCAGTCTTTGCAATGTGTTGTTTAAGACTTTAACGAAGACGATGGTGGATCGACTTAAGAATGTAATGACGAAATTGATAGGGCCAGCTCAGGCTAGTTTTATCCCGGGTAGACTAAGCTCAGACAATATAGTTGTGGTTCAGGAGGCAGTTCATTCAATGCGCCGCAAGAAGGGAAGGAAAGGATGGATGCTTCTTAAGCTAGACTTAGAGAAAGCGTATGACCGTATACGCTGGGACTTCCTTGAGGATACTCTGCACGCGGCTGGTTTGTCGGATGTTTGGGTTCAATGGATCCTACAATGTGTTACAGGGCCGTCGATGAGATTGCTATGGAATGGGGAACAAACTGAATCCTTCAAGCCTTCGCGGGGTCTAAGACAAGGTGACCCTCTCTCCCCATACTTGTTTGTGTTATGTATGGAAAGACTGTGTCATTTGATTGAAGCAGAAGTTGGGGGAAAGCGTTGGAAGCCAATTCGCTTGTCTCAAGGAGGACCGCCTCTCTCGCATATTTGCTTCGCAGACGACCTGATTCTCTTTGCAGAAGCATCTGTTGCTCAGGTGCGAGTGGTTCGGAGTGTGTTGGAGAGGTTTTGTATGGCATCGGGACAGAAAGTGAGTTTGGAGAAATCGAAAATTTACTTTTCTGGGAATGTTTCTCGTGAACTGGGTAAGCTGATCAGTGACGAAAGTGGAATTGCTTCGACTCGTGAGTTGGGTAAATACTTGGGCATGCCCATACTCCAGAAGCGCATTAATAAAGATACGTTCGCTGATGTATTGGAGAAAGTATCTACGCGTTTATCAGGATGGAAGAGTCACTCATTGAGCTTAGCCGGTAGAATGACCCTTACTAAAGCCATGCTCATGTCGATGCCAGTACACACTATGTCCACCATTGTCCTGCCAGCACACACACTTGAACGGTTGGACAAGATGTCGAGGGACTTTATTTGGGGGAGTAGTAGCGATAAAAGAAAACAGCATCTGGTTTCCTGGGATAAAATTTGTACACCAAAAAATAAAGGGGGACTAGGGATTCGCAAAGCTAGAGACATGAATCATGCCTTAATTGCAAAGATGGGCTGGCGACTTTTACATGACAAAGACAGCCTCTGGGCTACTATTCTTAGGAGCAAGTATAAGGTGGGAGGCATTAAGGAACGAGTATGGACTATCCCTAAGCCAAAGTGGTCTCCTACATGGAGAAGTGTGGCGATGGGACTGCGAAATGTTGTTCAGAGGGGAGAAAGATGGGTTCTAGGTAACGGTAAGAATATATGTTTTTGGACAGATAAATGGCTGCTGAGGGAGCCATTGAGCTTGGAGGTTGTTGGTGTATTGCCTGATGGAGCGGTAAATGAAACTGTTGATAAGTTCTGGACTGGTGATGTCGGGTGGGACTTCTCGAATTTTATTCATTTTCTACAACCAAACAGGAAGCTGGATTTCGCGGCGGTGGTTCTGGATAATGGCACAGGCGCAGAAGACCATTTGTCATGGGAAGGGACGGCGGATGAGTGTTTTACGGTTAAGTCTGCACATGAGTTGATTACACGGGATGAAATTCCCCAGCCGGATATGTCGAATTTGTTTAAGAGTATCTGGAATGTGAAAGCGACAGAGCGGGTGAGAGTGTTTCTTTGGCTAGTGGGACACAAAGTGATTATGACGAACCAGGAACGTGTTCGTAGACACTTGGGTGAATCTGATATCTGCGTTGTTTGTAGAGGGGGAGTTGAGTCGATTCTACATGTTCTGAGAGATTGTCCAGCCATGAAAGGAATATGGGATCGAATCATTCCCCGGAATATGAGGGATGAGTTCTTTTCTCAGCCTTTGTTGGGATGGATGTTTATGAATCTCAAGGAAGGTAAGGTAACGGAAAATGGGCCATGGTCGACTGTGTTTGCAATGGCGGTTTGGTGGGGCTGGAAGTGGAGGTGTGAGAATGTGTTTGGGGGAACGAAGTTGTGCAGAGACAGGGTGCTTTTTATTAAACAAAGAGCAAGGGAGATATACACGTCTGCACAGAGTTGTGCTGTGCAACGAAGTACCTCAGCTAGAGTGGCGTGTATGATCAAATGGATTGCTCCACAGGATGGGTGGATTAGGCTGAATACCGATGGTGCCTCACATGGGAATCCGGGACTGGCAACGGCAGGTGGTGTGTTGAGGGATGGTGAAGGGAATTGGCGTGGGGGGTTTGCGGTGAATGTTGGTCGGTGTTCTGCGCCGCTAGCTGAGCTGTGGGGAGTATACTACGGCCTCGTTATCGCTTGGGAGCATAAGGTGACGAGACTTGAGCTGCAAATTGATTCGGAGATGGTAGTGAAGTTTCTGAGGACAGGGATTGGAAGTGCTCATCCGCTGTCGTTCCTGGTACGTTTGTGCCATGGCTTCCTCTCAAAGGACTGGTTGGTCCAAGTATCACATGTGTATAGGGAGGCTAATCGTCTAGCTGACGGATTAGCAAACTATGCGTTCACGCTACCATTGGGTTTTCATAATTTTACTTCCCTTCCAGACTTTGTTTCTTCTATCTTTGAGGATGATGCCTCTGGTGTATCTTGTAAGCGTCATATTTTGCTGTAACTTTGTTCTTCTTTCTTAATAAATCGCTGGGTTTAAGCTCCCAGTATTTCCCACCAAAAAAAAGAACACCAATCATTTTATGAATATATAACGAGTTAAAACGCTAACATTATCAGTGTCATAAATTAAAGAAAGAAAAACAAGAAAGAGGAGAATCACGGGCATATCAAACAAAGTGAGTGACTGAGTGTGACGACAATAGAGACTCGAGGGAATTAGCATGAAAATATCATTAAATATTACAATGAAACTAGCTACTGCCAAAAGAATTAAGTACCACAATAGTTTAATATGATTGTGATTTGTGGAATGCAAGCCGCCTGAACTACTTACCTTCCTTACTCTTTTTAGTATCAAAACGACACTTAAGAAAACACATGCGTCTTCCCTCTCAACAAATTATATTCTTTCTAAATCAATGATCTAATGGTGTGATCCACATGCGTGGTGTTTATTGAACCATAGGATCCTCGCCGGTGATCCTTCTGATAACTCAGATTTTCGGTTTTGCAAAGCACCTCGGATCTAGATCTAAGTTGTTTTTTTTCTTCTAAATTATATCAAGTGTTTTATGAGAAATCGTTTGAATTCTATGCCTAGTAAGAAAGTAAAACAATGTTTGCCGTCAGAAATTAACATACAAAGGCAAACAGACAAAATAAAAAGAAACTATTATAGTCATCTCGGTCTCAATTCTCAACCCTTGGTCTTCTTTGACAGCTAATCGATCAAAAACTTTTCTTTTCGACAGCTTGATGTAAGATATACTACAAGATACCATAACTTGAATTAGTACAATTTCTCACGATCTAAAAAATTTCACACTAACTACGATGCCCGAGTAAAATTCGCTTCCTATAAATTTTACTTATTTGATCCACGACAGACCAACATTAGGATTCTTGAAAGAGTTTTCTTTGATATGATCTCTACGTTTATAGTCCAAGCGTAGCAACGGTGACAAAAAACAAACAGAATCATTATTAATCCCAAAACCAATAGACCAATTTAACTTCAGTTTAACCGTAAGAAATGAAAATACAACTAACGTCTTCAAACGAAATTAAATTAGTGATAACCAAGTCGTTATTTACTAGATAAATTGTCTTATAATTGATTCAGAATTCGAAATACCAGACTGATTTTTCAGGGACCATATGTCCTTGTCCTTGCTTAAAAAGAAAAATCGAATTGTATCCAACCGTGTTATATAGGGATTAATTAGTGATCAAGTGGATGTTAATAATATTCTTTATATTTTGATATGGAATATACAACATCGTATACAATGTGTTATTTATTTATTTCGCACGTGAAAGTTTAAAAGCGTCTTACGGAAATATGTCTATAACTTATTTTTTACGTCAAAGCGTTAATTAGAGTACATATTGGTATTGAATGATTATCCTAAATAATGTATAGCCGTATTTTTTCGCGTTAGATTCTTCGTCGCCTTCTAGCAGATACATTTGTTTTGAAGCTCCTGTTTTTTTTTTTTTGGACAACTGTTTTGAAGCTCCTATAATAGTAAAAAATAAGATAATCTAACAAAATAAGAAAATGAATATAAACGTGTTTCCACTACGGTTTCTGAAACAAGATTTTGCTGATGACAAAAAAAAAAAACAAATTTGGAATGTTCAGGTAACTTTTCATCAAAACTTGCCAAAGATCACGTAACATGAAAATGTACTCCGAATTCATTATTGAGTTAATTGAAGGAGAACTCTACAACACATCAGACTTTTCAACTATAAAAATTAATACTTATCTATAGTGAACTATTTGATTTGTATTTAACTGTTAAAATCATAAAATATAAACATAAAACAAATCAAATATAGATTTAATTAGTAACATCATAAATATATTAATACAATATGATACATAATTTAAAATCCTCTTTTCATATTTTTATTGGAACAAATAATAGGGCAAAGAATAACATAAACAAAAGTATATACAAAGTATCTATTACTAGTAGGATTAAATTTTTTTATATATATATATATATATACACACAAAGTATTAAGGGTTTGTATTATATCATTCATATATAAGATTGATAAGAAAAACTTTACATGTAGCATATTTGTCTCAGTTATGATTCTCTTTAAATCTGATATAAACTTTATCAATTTTATCATTCGAATTCACAACAAGTAGACTTAGGCCTGCGACTTCGGTTTTAATGGGTAATTCGGTTCGGGTTTTTCGGTTATTTGGTTAATTCGGTTAGGGAAAGTTCCACCGAAAGTAACCGAAATGTATTACGGTTCGGTTCGGTTCGGATCTCGGGTATTTCGGGTTTTAACAATTCTACCGAATTGAACCGAAGAGGTGGATCTTCTCCAGAGTAGTAGAGCTTTCGATGAAGCTTCTGTTTGGCAATGACATAGATCTGGGCGGCGATACTCAGAGCCGGCCTATAGCATAAGCCAGGGAAGCGGTTGATTAGGGCCTTCACTATATACAAAACATTTATAAGATGGTTTTGTTCCGTATTACCATGCATGCACATATAACTTAATCAACTAAGGTGCAAATATTTGCCTGTGGAAAATAATTAATTACATTTTATTGCTATTTCTGTGTGCTTGTTTGTTGGGATGCATTACCAATTTACTGGTTGAACCATGCATTACCAATTTTTTATATAAAAATTGAGAAACTGGTTGAACCATGATTTGAAAAGTTATTCAGGTTCATTTTCTGAACTGGTTTTAATAAAAAAAAATGTGAAAGTAAATTTGGTGTTCTCCTTTTCTAGCTAGAGTGCAAAAAGTATTTTACTTTTAAGTTTTTTTTTTGTCCAAAACTTTAGTTTCTTAATACAATATATTTTGGGAAAATTTTTCATTCTTTAAATCTTGATGTTATTTATAAGTTTGAATAACAAATAAGGGAAGGAGGGCACAATTTATAACACGGAGTAGGGCCTCTGGTTACGTTGGACCGGCGCTGGCGATACTGTTTCTTCTTCCCGTGTGTTAATCGTAAAAGTACAGAAACAAAAAGTTGGGGAAGATGAGAACACGTGACTCTGATTTTAATTATTATATTATATTTTGAGCTTTTATTTGTACAATTTAAATATTATGGGCTTGTATATCCACTAAGTGGATTCTACTCGGTAACATTTACCCAAAAAACAGAAACAAGTTAATGGATTGATTGAATTTATTGGGCCAAATTAAAATAAAACCACTCAACTAAAAGATAAAAGGTAAAAGCCCAGCAAATTAAATTTGGTTTGTTTAGTTCTTCTTCCTCACTCGATCTCCTTCACCACACTCTCGAACGTCCGCCGCTGCAAAATTTAGGGTTCTTGCATAAACTGTAAAACCGATCGGTTTTCCGATGCCGAACCGACCCGAACCGTGAACCGATTAAAGTTTATATCTTTGCCGATCGGTTCACCACAATTCGTTTGAGCAGAACCGAAATCCCAAAACCTCGGTTCGGTTCGGTTCGGAAATTTCGGATCGGTTAATAATCGCAGGCCTAAGTAGACTAGTTGAGCTACAAGTAGTTGGGATATTGTGTTTATTATTATTATTTTAAGTAGAGTGGAAACAACAAAATCTTTTGTCGAGGCTTTTCTTATTAGAAGACCTAAAATTGATCAGGAAATAATTAAAGAAGAAACTGCTTCGGAAACTTCTCTGTTAGATGCGAATTGTATGGCCAAATTTGATTTGGAAGATCTTATAAAATTCAATGTCGATGCGAGTTCTCTGTTTTTTTTTGGTCTCTTAAATTCAATTTTATTTGTCTTTTTTTGGACTACAACATTATGAATTTTTTTCATAATTATTAGTTATATACGTGTGTATGATTTGATGCATGATACATGTGTATGGATCAGGGCAGTTAATGGAACAACAGACATTTATGTTTTAGACAGCTAATTGATATTATGACCTGGACATGCACGTAATAAAATGCAAGACAACCTGATCGAATTTGCATTAATCTTTTTCTTAAAAATGTTTGGTCACTGGCACATACTTATTTCCTCTATCTCTCTCACCTACTGTTGACATTAAGTCAAAAATAATTAGAGACATTTAAGTCAATTTGTTAACATAACACGTCTATGTTTTACTGGGAAAATGGAGAAAACCAAACCTGAACATTTTTCTACGGAAATTTTCATATTCGTACTTTCGCAATAGGTATTTTCCTACCCGAACTCTTTTTAAATTAAAAATTCATACCTGAACTACAATAAAATTTGGTGAAATCCAACATTGACTCGGATGATGTTTAGTAAAACGTCAAATTTTGATGAATATAGAGTCCATATATAGCACGAGTTATGGAGTATGATGTAATTTTAATCGAATAAAACTAAAAAGTGGAATAATATAAAGTTTTGAACCGGCGATATTAAAGTGAAATGGCTAAAAATTTGTTATTTAGCTATAATATTACGGGTTCGAAATCTGATATTTTATGATTCTTTTAGCTTTATTCAATTAAAATTACATTATACCCCTTAACTCGTGCTTTATCGACTCTACTTTCATCAAAATTTGACGTTTGACTAAATATTATCTGAGTCAATGTTGGAATTCACCAAATTATTTTAGTTCAGATATGAATTTTTAATTTAAACAAAGTTCTGGTAAAAAAATACTTATTGTGAAAATTGGAGTATGAAAATCCCCGTAGAAAAAAGTTCAGGTTGGTTTTTCTCTTTTTCCCATGTTTTACTAGCACTGCACAACTCGAGAATAGATTCTTTAAGTTTCTTAAAAAGAGAGTCTTCTAATATATATGAACGGAAAAAAATAGTGCGTCATGTTTGTACTTTGTAGATCAAAATATCTTAGTATAGTATCACTTGAACCCGTATTTAAACTACATCAAGGTATATAACATAACATCGATCGATGTACACTTGTGTTGCAATTTATATAAAAAAATCGGATTGACAAAAAACGAAGTTGATGCATCTGGCAATAAGGGATATATCAAATAAACAATTTTGTACAATATCGTACAAGGCCCAACCATATTATATTTTGAATCAAAACAAGAGGTCTTTACGTACGGTGGGAGATTGTGAAAATTGGAAATAAATGGCATTCATTTGTAAATTTCTACTCATCACAAATCTACATAGATATATGATATGTTCTATATGCCGCAGATCATGTAGGAATAGAGCTTGTCCATGGACTTTTATTCCATCGACAGGGCAGGAAAAACTAATTAAATCGTATCCATATAACTATTCTATTCAAGTGTATTATTACACACATGAAACGTTAAAATTCCAAACTCAACTAAAACAAAACAGAAAAGAAAAAAAAAATCACATTTAGATTTGTTCGCAGTACACCTCTTGCTAAAGTCTTTTGTTAAGGCTTTTGAAAAAAAAAAAAAATTATTATGCAACTTCTACTGTAAGATGCGTGAACTATATAAGCCAATATTGATTTGGAAGATCTTACAATTCAATGTAGATGCGAGTATTCTATTGATCACTTTTTGGACTATACTTCCATGGAATGATGGAATTGTATCACAAAAATTTAAAAATATACATGTGTAAGAAATTGATGCGTGATATATTGGATCATGGAATTTAATGGAACAAGACGACATTTATACATTTCAGACAGCTAGTTGGTCTATGATCTGGGCACATGCACGTAATAAAACGCCAGACAGACTGAAAACTATTGCATGAAGTAATGAAACTAATGTTACCGAGTCACTGGAATACTATTTTTTTCTCTCAAGCCTCCAACTTAAAATATGTACGTAGCTGGGCCAGATGCATTAGAGTCTAGTGATTAGACGTTCTAAGTCAATTTGTTAAAATAATACATCTATTATTCACCATCCGAACTCTAGCAAAATATTTTTAACCGGTATTAAACCAAATTAAGATATATATTATCGATTTAACTGTATTTTAATTTATAAAAAAAAGTTTGATGGACAAAAAACGACGTTGTGCCATTGACTTATGGCCTGTTGTTGGATCATGTAGCGATAGAGATTCTTACGCAGTCTTTTATTCTATCAACTAGTAGAGCTGCTAACTCCGCGCCCGTTAGTTATATTTTTATTTCATTCGTATTATATATAGTTCTAATAAAATTACGCAATCCAGAATATTTTAATATTTAATTTTCTGTTTATGTATATTTTAAGAATACATTATTTGTCCCAGACAAACCGGCGAATTAATCCTTAATATTCTTTTTACCTTCTTTTGCATTTTCGCACCCATTGGTTACGCGTCATTTTTTCGTGTTGATATCTTATTATCTTATTTGTAACATATAGGTGATAGTTCCTTATCCTGTATTCGAACACCTCTCAGAACCTAGATGATATCTAACCATAATGACTTTTCTTTTCTTCTTCTTTACACGGTGTATATGTTTGTCTTATTTTTATTTTTTTGGTCGAATATATAATCAAATTTATATATTTAGGTAATAATTATTGTTATTTTATGTGTTTATTTGTATCAATATATTAATATTAATTTTTCTTTGATTTTATTTATCTAATGATATTTTTTCATTTTTTTAACTTTTCCACGTTTTTATGTCAATATAAGATTAATTGCTGAAGATTGCAAGATATAGTTTTTCATTTCTTCATAGCTAGAACTATATCTCATAAAACTTTTTATTGCAAATTTTACTCATAAAAACTATATTTTACATTCAAATATTGAAGCTGTTTATGTGATCATAGATGATCTCATGAATTGTCTCTTTTTCTATAAAAAAAACTCATGAATTGTCTCTTGATGGAATGTACTTCTCCATTGAAAACCTCTGGATATTATAATTTTTCTGGTATGACATTTTAATCAGTTTAAAATGGATTAATTCTATCTTTTTATTCGGATTAAAGATCATTATTAAATACTAGACACTTATTGTATTTTATATATAAAAAGTTGCTAAATTTAAAATTAAAGTAAACCATGATTTGTAATCGAATAGTTTTTTATTAGTGTTATCGAAATGTATTATTGCTCGAATTCTTTATTCACTTCTCATCAACTTGTTTAACGAATGTATTTTTTGTTAGTGTTAACCCAGGTTTGGGAACTCGCTGGCGTTAGTCGGGCGGTGGGTCTGGACCTTGCGAGTTTCCGGAAAATCTGAGATTACTCAGGGATTAATCGAAAAAGAATTTGAAGACATTTTTACTATAATATTGTTTATATATTTATTTCAGTAAACATTGTCAACGAAAAAAACATGGTCCAGTGGTTATATAGTTAGGTAATAATTATTGTTATTTTATGTGTTTATTTGTATCAATATATTAATATTAATTTTTCTTTGATTTTATTTATCTAATGATATTTTTTTCATTTTTTTAACTTTTCCACATTTTTATGTCAATATAAGATTAATTGTTGAGGATTGCAAGATATAGTTTTTCATTTCTTCATGGCTAGAACTATATCTCATAAAAAAAATTATTGTAAATTTTACTCATAAAAACTATATTTTACATTCAAATATTGAAACTGATTATGTGACCATAGACGATCTCATGAATTGTCCCTTTTTCTATAAAAAAAACTCATGAATTGTCTCTTGATGAAATGTACTTCTCCATTGAAAACCTCTGAATATTATAATTTATGTTATATGACATTTTAATGAGATTTTAATGAGTTTAAAATGGATCAATTCTATCTTTTTCGGATTAAAGATCATTATTAAATACTACACACTTATTGTATTTTATATATAAAAAAGTTGCTAAATCTAAAATTAAAGTAAACCATGATTTGTAATCGAATAGTTTTTTATTAGTGTTATCAGAATGTATTATTGCTCGAATTCTTTATTCACTTCTCATCAACTTGTTTAACGAATGTATTTTTTGTTAGTGTTAACCCAGGTTTGGGAACTCGCTAGGCGTTAGTCGGGCTGTGGGTCTAGACCTAGCGACTTACAGAAAAATCTGAGATTACTCGGGGATTAATCGAGGAAGAATTTGAAGACATTTTTACTATAATATTGTTTATATATTTGTTTCGGTAAACATTGTCAACGAAACAACATGGTCCAGTGGTTATAGGAAAGATAATCATATATCCTTAATATACTAAAGCACAAATCACTTGGCGAATCAGGTTCTGCCACATGGCTTGTGCTTTAGATTTCTTTTAAAAAAATATTTGTTTAAAAAAAGTTTTTGGTTGACGTAAAAAAAAAAATTCATCTACCTTTTCTTACTTCGTGGCCTACCACCACAACTCAAATCCCTAATTTTTTTGGATCAAACCACCACGTTCTCCTTCTTCTCCTATATAATCGTTTTTACCCGATGGATGTGTGGGTGACATTGCTGCAAAGCTCGAATCAATGGAGCCATGTAGAAGTGTCAAGGATAGGTCAGAAAGTTTCTTCGTCCTGTCTAAATTCTATGCTTCGTATCGGACATTAAGTTAGTTGATTGTTAGTGGCTGATTTTGATCTTTTGATTTATGGACTTCATCTCTAGCGTATTTCCCTTTCGGCAGGATAGGTCTTAGCATGATTAACGTGGCAGAAGACAGAGGAGCCATAAGTCCGAGAAAGGTTATTTGTACATATTTCTTGCCTTTCGATAGTTTTCATGATATTGCGTCATTGCATGATATTTCTGCTGAAAGGGAAATACGCTAGAGGATAACCTTTCACTGAGGTATATAAACTATCATCTTCTGTGTTTACTTGCTTCTTAGTAGCCATATGAAGCTATCATGCCCCCCATGAGAATTGGATTACATGATTGTCGTACTCACCATTGGTACATGCTTATCTTCACTGATCCAAAACTACATTTTCTTTTAGGTATCAATGTTCAAGAAGAATTATGATCATCTTCTGAGAGATGTTTTCTTTGGAAGCTATAAAGAGGCCACTCGTGGAAATCCAAACTATTTTCTAACCTATGGAAACGGAAAAGCTGCTTCTCGTGTTCAGGACCATCTTCGTCCTAATGGTGCTCATCGATGGCACAACTACAGAAAGAGTCCAAAGTATGCTCTTTGTCAAATTCGATCTCTTATTCCCCCGTTCTATTCTTCACAGTATCTCTTTCAACATTTAAAAGAAAAGGAATTGCCATATCAAAGGAAATCAAAAGAGAGGTGGCCATTATAGAGAAATGAATGAGTGAGTATTAAGAGTTTTGATAGAAGAAGAGTAAATTAAGAAAACCAATAGAAGCAAAAAAATTTATTAAAATTAATATTCTTTAAAAAAACTCAAAGTATAATAAAACAAGACTCATGTCTATTGTTTAAGACTTATATTAGGTTGGTCTTCTTTATTTTTTATTTATGTTTTTATATAATTTTATAGAAATGTGGTGATATTAATTTTTGTTTACTTTTGGCTAAATATACTGTTGTGCTTTTCAATTATTATATAGTGTTACCAAAATTTGTAGATTCTCTCAAAAACAAAATGGCAGAGAATGCATAGTATTGTAACTTAAAAATAAGAGAAGGAAAAGATAACATATTAAATACAAACGTTAATTATGTACAAAATTAAAGTTGATATTTCAATTGTACTTGAGCAACACATGCTTCCTCTCAATTTGTTTTTTACATTGATATTGGGTTCATATTGAAGTGATACTGATGGAAGATATAAATATAATTTGAAAATTTCTTCTAAGTTTACAATAATAAACCTTTAAATAACTTTTTAATTATATATATATATATATATATTTCTATGAATAAATGACCGTGCATAGCACCGGAGAAAATACTAATGTTTATACTAAAACGAAATATTAGGCAAAAACAAAACATTAGAATTCTAAAAATTCAATTAAATAATAAGTGAATGTCACATTAAGATCGGTTTGTTTTAGACCACTAAAGTATAAGAAGAACATGCCATAGCCTGGTAAAATTATAATACGTTTATAACGACAGTCTTTTCAGTAGAAGATTGGTGCAAAGTAGTATCAGTCTATCAGATATGGAAAAGTAAATTTGGGTTAAAGGATGATCTCGAATTGCTCCAAGAAAGGAGACATCGATGATCTCAAATTAGTGCTCCAAGAAAGGACACTCTCGATTTTGGTGGGAGACGCAACTGAGTTATGTAACTGTCTAATATCAAGTCATGAAGAGTGCTTCAGTTCAATTGTATCCTGTGTTCGGAAATACGCTAGACGCTAGTCGAACGGCAGACCAGAACCTAGCGAGTTAACGAAAAATTGGGGATTAATCGGAGAGTACTCGGGGACTAGTTTTTTTAATACAATTTACCGTATTTATAACAAATTTAACATATTTACATATAAATTTTTTTAAAATGTTGTACAATTGCATTTATATAAAATTTATAAATAAACCATGTAAGATCAAACACAAGATGTTTAAAATAAGGATTATCATAATCTAATCTCTAAATTAAAAGTATCTAAAACCTAAACAAAATAAAATTGGACATTAGTAGAGTTTAATTTTTGGTTTTTGCTGAAATGTTTAAACTAAAGATTATCATAATTCAAATCTCTAAATTAAAAAACCTAAACAATATTAAACTGGACATTGTTAGGATATTGTTTTCCTTTTTTTTTGTTGATATTTAAAAAAAAAAGAATTGGATATACTCGGAAACTAGGCGGTCCAACGCGGATTCTAGACGGTTCAACGCGGATTTTAGGCGGCCCAACGCGAAAATTATTCACTTTATCCTATAATGCACCAATTTAGATCAATTCGTCACGGTTATTCACCGCCTAGCACCCAGAGTAAGGGCTAGACGGCCGAGTTTTTGAACACAGATTGTATCTATGGTGTTATTTAAGGAAAACAATATTTCATAAAGGGAAAACTGGGCCGTAAACCATTACCGACCCCTTTAGTTTGACGTCGTTGCCAAGACAAAAACATGAGTCACATGACTATGACTTCAAAGTTCTTTTTGTGCTAAGCTTATGATGGCGATAATCTCAACTCTTAACGAATAAGAACCTTCAAATTGATTAGTTCCTTTTACCCTCTTTTGATGTCGTCATCATCACGTACTCTTATTTTCTGGGAGGATGCAAACACTATTTTTTTTTTTTTTGCTAAATGGTAAATATCATTATAAATGAAAGTTTAGGTGTTACAAACTGAGATTACAATTTTTTTGACCTAAGAAATTGGTTCCATGGCAAAAAAAAGTTTAAAAAACATGGAAGCAAAAGCATTAGGTATTATAACGCTACTTATATGGTTGAATAAAGTATGCATGTCGTCACGTTATAATCGTCAGAGGATTAATATTTATTAATCTTATGACCAACTCCGTCCTCTCGTAAGCCACACTTTTTTATTTTGGCCTGTGGCCCTTCGGGTTTTTTACGGTACCCTTTTCAATAGTTTAAAAACCACGTTTCTAACTAATTGGTCTTCAAAACAAAACCTTTTTAAAGCGGGTCAAAAAACCTCCCCCTTCCTCTGAGCGTCGCGTCTCCGTTATCAGATCTCGAGGTCCTTCCGGCGTCCGGTCTCTGTGCCGTTTCGTGGGAGGACCTCCCGTCGTTCGTTTTTCCATTTTGAGCGCTTAATCATCGGTTGCATCTCATTTCAGTGAACCGATGAGGCTCTTTCTCTCCTTCTTGCAGCGGTGTTACGGTTGGTCGTGTAAAGCCTCCGCGGGTTCAGTTCTCATCGTTGGAGTCGCAGTAGACGCTAACCGGTGTTTCTTTGCTCGATGATGGCGGAGAGATTTTGCGAGTTCCCCGAGGTTGGCTTCGACGAGATCCGAGGGGGTTTCTTCTCGGCTTCTCAGATTTGCTCCTTTGTCGTCTCGGAAACCGCGATTAGATGGCGGGTTCTTCTCGTTCGAGCTTCTGTGGTTTCTCATGGTCGTGGATCTCGTCGAATTTGGTTGGTTTTTGTTCCACGGTGGCCTGAATCGTTGTTGTTTGGTTGTTTGTTCGGGTTTTTTTGTCTTCCCCTTTGGTTTTGTTGTGACTATGGGCCATTTCGACGGGTAACCTCCTAGCTGGTTAGTTAGTTAGGTTGTATTTCCGGAACTGGTTTCTTTGTCACCTTTTGTCCTAGCTGGTTTCTTCCTTGTTGTTGGTTGGGTTGGTTTTGATGTGGGCTTGTTTTCTGATCGATGTTTGGCGGTATCAGATTATCTACATCGACGGGTTATTATATGGCTTCGCTTTATATTCCGGGTGTGATTTTTCTGTGTTCACCAATCCCTTTGATTGGTCGAAGCTTAGTAATCTTGGGTGCTTCTGCTTCTTCTGCGTTGTCCCTTGTTTCGTTGCGCCGTGATTGGCTAGGTCTCTTTGGTGGGGTTCGATTTTTGGATGTTTTGTTGCTGTGGAGACATCTACTTGCCTAGCTCTGTGATTTGTTGTGGAGTTAGGTTTCAAGACGAAGCAGTGGCAGCGATCTTCAGTTCTTCTCTTGCGAGGAGGTGACCATACTCTTGCGAGGAGGTGTTTGAGTGTGGGTCCACGAGTGTCCGCGTGCAAGAGGTGTTGATCTTTTCTGTCGTTTTCCCTTCTTCGAGTGCTAGGTTTGACTTGGTGCCTGGTTTGTTTCGAGTGTGGTGGAGTTTTGGTTCATTTGCGGATGTTGTAGCTTCTGTTTTTGAGGTTGTTTCGGTCTAATGTTTGGTCCACTGTGTGTTGAAGCTTGTGAAGGTTGAGGTTGGTGCCTGTTGGAATTATGGACTTCTCTATCCTTCTGTCTTTGGGGTCTTCACCAGCCATGCCAGCTGTGCCTGGGTCCTATGGATTGGTCATTCGACAGAGATGGTTCTCGAAGCTCGATTCTAGTTCCCGTTTTTATTAAGCGTGTCACGCTCTCGTCTTCTTATTTTGTTTTGCTTTGCATTCCATCTTTGGCTCCGGAGAGTATATCTTTTCTATGCCGGCTTGTGGCTCCCTCTTTTGGGCTTTTGGCTTGAATTTTCCGTGTAATTCGTAGTCTTTGCTGTACTTTGAAGATGCGTTTGTTTGAAATTCAAATAAAACGATAGATGACAAAAAAAAAAAAACTAATTGGTCTTAGTACAATTTCTATATTTAAACAGTTTTTTGTATACCTCAAATCTTAAATGTTTAACAAGTCTTTAAGGTCCTGCTGTCACTACATTGACATTTCCGAAAGTTATTATAGTTTAGACTTCACTTTCTTTCTGAAGTATTGCATTCACACGTTAAAGATAACCTAAAGTATTTAACTGTATGTTAGTTTCAAAGATTTTCTCCGCTAAAAACCGGCTATGGTCTTAAGTACAGAGAAATACACAGGCCAATAAACCAAAACTTAACGTTCAAAATTAGTTTCTAGTGAAATTCGTCGAAAGGATTTACAATCACCTGACATGCAATAGCAATACATAATAAACCACAACCAAAAACTTTCATAGAAAATGATTTTAAAAAATAAAACTATAAGGGGTAAATATTTAACTAAAAAATAGATGCAAAATCTCTTCAAATACTTTTCACAAATCTTTCTTCTAAAATATTGTTTAGCTTTGAATAACAGTAGATTTGACATAGTTTTTATAAATTGCTAATTGAATAACAGGAGATTACAAGTGATTTTTAATAGCTTTACATAAATTTTATGTTTAATAACACATAGTTTGGAAGAAGATTTTAAAATCATTAGTTCAATAATAGGGTTTTTTTAAAAAAGATCCAAAAACCTCCTATAATTCCTTATACAGTACACACCCCCTTATATGTTTCAAGCACAGATTTTCAACGGTGATTGAACTATACTAATTAGTTGATAATTAAACTACGGTCCAACACATTGAAAATTTGACAAAATCGGCATGATAAACTATTTATCTATTTATTTGTCAAAATAGGTAGGACATATTTATCATAATTTTAAAAAGAACTACTAGTACTAAGTCTAAATATATTAATATAATGTAAAATCTAAACTTGCAGAGTCTGTGAGTATAAAGAAATGATATCCGATTTGTGACTTAAAAATAGGATTACGTATTTTATTCAAAGTATTGTATCCACTTGTTAAATTATTTATGTGCTTTTAACTCATTTCAAATTTAAGTCATTCATCTTTAATGAATCGCTATTACGTCGTCACTCTCTCTTGTTACTCCCTCTGTTTAATAATTAAGAGACAGCGCAACATATGTGTGTTAAACCTATTCAGTAATCACACATCATAGTATTTAATTTAAAAAGTCACAAGACAAGAAAATATAATTAGAGCATGATTATCGGGGTCTCTAAAAAGAGTTTTTTTTTTTAAAAAAGAGTATTTAAATAAATCAAAATAAATGGAGATGTGGACATGGTCACTCGCTGGAATGAGATCGTAAGCTTATAGAAGCTATTGCATCTCCCCTCGTGTAACATTTTCCTTTTGCCTATGTTTGAATTCTGCAAACTGCTTTGGTTTCTACTTTCTAGATTAGTACGAAAGATTGTATCCTCTCTTTTTTTTTGGATAAATAAATTTCATATTTCAACCAGAAAAAACAAAAAAGAATTAACATTAATCACCTTGGTCTACCTAACTCACATCCCTATTTATCTAAACGAGTTAATATGTTAGGTAGATGAAAAAAAAGCCGACGAATTAGAGTTAATCACCCTAATATAAACTCTTATCAAGAAATTCATTACTTAAATCATCTTGTTCTCACATGAAAACTCAAATTTTGACTTGCACTAAACTAGCAGATATCATTTGGTTCCTCAACCGCCACTACCTTAATTTTCTTGATAAACTAAAATGATATTGAATGAATGAACATGTTATTATATAACAAAAGAGAATCTTGTTCTGATGTTAAAAAAAAAAAGAGAATCTTGTTCTAACATGAATATTCAATCGTTTTGTCGTTTTGTTCTTACTGTTTGTTTGTTATTGAAAGAATCTATCTACGAAAAATTTACAGATTTTGTCATATATATATAAAAATAATAATTTTAGAGATACTTTAACCTTCAATATTGTTATTCACCATCCTCGTAATAATTGACTTGATTTTGATGTGATAATCTGCAGTTGAGGATTTTATTTTCAACTTCATTCATATCCTTAGTTCCTAGATCTACATTGAGTTATTGTGTTTATTTCATGAGCCCAAAAGTCTGGAGCTTTATTATTTTATGTAAAAATATTTGTGTTTATCCTTATTATCTGTTGTTAAATTTTTTTTTTTTTCATTTATACAATTATCAATCAACATTTTTTGGTTCACATCACAATCTTAAAGATTAATGGATCCACATATGCTTCGATCTCTCTTTGACACTAGTGTGATTTTGTGGGTTAGATCTTTTCTATTTGCATTATTTCAGTTTTTGAGATTTCGTTTCAGCCATATTAATAGTGTATGATTTGATTTTCACTTAATTTTATTTAATGTTATGAATATAATCCAAAAATGTTATCAATCATGCACTATTTTTGCATTTTTGTTTTTGGAGTATGTTGAGTTATAATTTTGAGTTATTTTATTTGTCAAATTGATAAACCAAAAGTTAATTCAATATCATACAAAAATCTTATGTATTACAACTTCAACTTCAAAAAGAAACTGGTGGTTGGTAGACATTATTACAAAATATATTAAGGCAACTTTTTAACACGTAGCGTTTTTCCTTTTTTTCAGATCTGTCTGTCGCTGCGATACGGCTCCACGCGCTCGGTACCCCTCGAGTATAGCTATTCGTCCTTTAGACCAACTCCATAAGGAGTTCAGAAGGTCATCTCTTAAAAAAAAAAATTGTTTAATAATGGGTCCTACTTGTTTAAAACTGAACCGTCCCTAAAAGCTTCTTGTTTAAGAAACGTTGTGTGCATCGTCCCGATACGTGGCGACATCTGATTCGTCAGATTTTTTATTTTTTTTGGAAAAACAAAAAAAGAAAAAAAAGATTTTTTTTAAGAGTTTTTTGGCAGTTCGCTGATGAAAGTGTTCTAATAATCCTTTAGTATAAATAACAGACTGACTTTTTGTAAAGCAGCTACAATGTGTTGGTTACGGTTTTCTAAACTCTGCTAGTATACAGAAAGTTAATACTTTTCTATAGTGAACTATTTGATTTTCCTTTATATTTTGTATTAGTTAATTATTATCGTCACTGCACTAACTAGCTTTTAGATAAATTGCTAAATCTAGGTTGTCTAAAGTAAAGTAGTAAAGACGATGAAAGTCACAATCCACTAAAGTTTTGCTGATGAAAAAAAAAACAAATTTTGGTATGTTCAAGTAATTTTTCATTAAAATTTGCTAAGAATCACGTAACATGAAAATGTACTCCGAATTCATTATTGAATTAATTGAAGGATAACTCTACAACAGATCAGATTTTTCAACTATAAAAATTAATACTTTTCTATAGTGAACTATTTGATTTTCCTTTTTGTTTTTATTAGTTAATTATTATCGTTACTGTGCTAAATAGCTTTTAGATAAATTGCTAAATCAAGTTGGTTTAAAGTAAAGTAGTAAAGACGATGAAAGTCACAATCCACTAAAGTTTTACTGATGAAAAAAAAAACAAATTTTTGTATGTTCAAGTAATTTTTCATTAAAATTTGCTAAGAATCACGTAACATGAAAATGTACTCCGAATTCATTATTGAATTAATTGAAGGATAACTCTACAACAGATCAGATTTTTCAACTATAAAAATTAATACTTATCTATAGTGAACTATTTGATTTTCCTTTTTGTTTTTATTAGTTAATTATTATCGTTACTGCGCTAGTTAGCTTTTCGATAAATTGCTAAATCTATTTGGTTTAAAGTAAAGTAGTAAAGACGATGAAAGTCACAATCCACTAAAGTTTTGCTGATGAAAAAAAAAAACAAATTTTGGTATGTTCAAGTAACTTTTCATTAAAACTTGCTAAGAATCACGTAACATGATCCCCACAGCCAAGCGGCTGGTGGACTCGCCTTACTCTGGAAGAAAGAAATTAACTTAGAAGTTCTACACTCTATAGTTAACTATTTTGATACGCGTGTAACTTTTGAAGGCCGAAGTTTCTTCGCTACCTTTCTGTATGCTGATACAGATAGAATTAAAAGAAAAGCTATTTGGGATGAACCCCTATCCCTTAACCTCTCTCGAAACGCCCCCTGGTTTATCTCAGGCGACTTTAACGACATTCTAGATAACTCAGAGAAGGCAGGTGGTGCAATCAGAGGGGAAGGTACCTTCGGGGATTTCCGCTACTTCATCTCCGCAGGTGACCTCTATGACTTGCAACATTCAGGGGACATGCTGTCTTGGCGCGGAACAAGACAAGACCAGTTAGTACGATGTCGCCTAGATAGAGCTGTCTCAAATAGCGAATGGGCTGAGTTATACCCGGCTGCAAGATGTGAATATCTTGCCTTTGAAGGCTCTGATCACCGGCCAGTGATTACTCATCTTGATTCATCTAAGAAGAAGAAAAAATGCATATTTCGCTACGATCGAAGATTGCGGAATAACGAAGAGGTCACCAAACTCGTGGAAGAGGTTTGAACACAAGCTGGCGATCGCCCCCTCAAGGAAAAGATCATTATTGTTAGAGGAGCAATTATACAGTGGAATAAAGCAAAACAACTGAGTAGTCAGGAAAGGGTGGCGAAACTAAAAGAAAATTTAGAGGAAGCCCTCTCGAATCCTATAACGGATGATCAGATGATCAAGAACCTATACGAGGAATTAAAGGAGACCTATAAAGCCAAAGAGGAGTATTGGAAACAGAGAAGTAGACAGCTATGATTACAACTTGGAGATATGAATTCCAGGTACTTTCATGCAGCTACCAGAGGAAGGTTTGCTATCGATAAACTGACAGTCATTGAAGATAATAGAGGTAATGTGGTGTATGATGAGGACCATATCACCAGAGTTATCTCCGACTTCTACAAAGACTTGTTTAAATCTCAAGATACCGCCATCAACGAAACCTCAGAAACCGTAAACTGGGCCCTAAAAGCAGTTGTTTCAGAAGAAACTAACCAATCCCTTACCCGAGATCCGACTCCTACTGAGATTAAAGAAGCTCTCTTCTCCATCAACCCGGATAAAGCTCCTGGCCCGGATGGATTCTCGGCCAGTTTCTTCCAAACTAACTGGCAGATAGTAGGAAATGATATGATCAAAGAGGTTTCAAAATTCTTCACCTCTGGAATGTTGCCAAGATCAAACAACGAAACCTATGTCAGGCTTATTCCTAAGGTGACAACCCCAAAACGAGTGGCTGATTATAGGCCAATTGCCCTATGTAATGTGCATTACAAGGTAATATCTAAAATCCTTACCAAGCGACTACAACCAGTATTATCTAGCATAATATCTGAGAACCAATCAGCTTTCATTCCAAAGAGGGCAATATCAGATAATGTGATGATCACCCATGAAGTCCTGCACTACCTTAAAACCTCCTCAGCCAAAATCCGGTGCTCTAGGGCTGTAAAAACAGACATGAGCAAGGCGTATGATAGAATGGAATGGTCCTTCATCCAATCAGTGCTACAACGACTTGGTTTCCACCCCAAATGGATCAACTGGGTAATGCAGAGTATCAAAACAGTTAGCTACTCATACATCATTAATGGTGTTGCGAATGGCAGAGTCAACCCATCCAGAGGCATCCGACAGGGTGACCCTCTCTCTCCTTATATCTTCATATTATGTAGTGAAGTGCTGTCAGGTTTATGCCAAAGAGCGGCTGAGAACAAAGTATGAAAGGGATTCGCGTCGCTAGAAGGAGTCCCTATGTGAACCACTTGTTATTCGCTGACGACACCATGTTCTTCCTGAGATCCAGCCAAACCTCAGCCATTACTCTTCACAACATCCTTCAGCGATATGAAAGAGCTTCAGGCCAAACTATAAACTACCAGAAATCCTCCATTTCTTTCTCAAGGAAAACCCCTCAAGAGAAGAGAACAGTGATCAAAGGAGTGCTAGGAGTTGCTAAAGAAGGTGGGGTAGGAAAGTATCTGGGTCTGCCAGAACATTTTGGACGCAAAAAGAAGGATTTATTCACATCTATAGTGGATAAAATTCGTCAGAAAGCCATCAGCTGGTCCTCAAGACTCCTTTCAACAGCCGGCAAACTTACTCTTCTAAAGAGTGTCTTGTCTACAATGCCAACATATGCAATGATGTGCTTTCTCCTACCTTCCTCTCTCCACAAAAGAATCCAGTCAGCCCTAACTAGGTTTTGGTGGGATTCAGCTGACAAGAAAAAAATCGCTTGGGTGGCTTGGGATAAGATTGCTAAGCCTAAAGAGGAAGGAGGTCTAGGAGTAAAGGACATCCAGACCTTTAATATTGCCCTCTTGGCAAAAATCCGTTGGCGAATTATCCAGTAACCCTCTTGTCTCCTAGCAAAAGTGCTCTTGGGCAAATATTGTACTCAGTCATCCATTCTGGAATGTGTCATGCCCTCCTCAGCCTCCCATGGTTGGCGTAGTATACTGGCTGGTAGGGATCTTTTGATCAAAGGCTTGGGATACGGTATAGGGAATGGAAAATCTAGCCGGGTCTGGCATGATCCTTGGCTATCGACCCGATTTGTGTCTTGCCCAATGGGACCATGCCCTGAAGCTCAACTAAACTTAGTTGTGGCTGACCTTTTTAAAAGTGGCTCACAGGAATGGGATGAAGAAAAAATCGAGCTTATCTTACCCTCCTACAAGCAAGATATCCTCACCATTAAACCCAGTCTTTTAGGAGCACCTGATAAACTCATATGGCTGCATCAAGCTTCAGGGCTCTACTCAACTAAATCAGGATACCTCCTAGCCACGAGCCCCAACATAGGGCATACTAACCCCCAAACACATCAGAATAAATGGATGGATCTAGCATGGAATCTACCTACTGCGCCAAAAGTCAGAACGTTTCTATGGAAAGTCCTAAGAAATGCACTTCCAGTGGGCTCCAACCTAATCATTCGAAACATACCTGCGGATCCAGTATGTAAAAGATGCAATGCGCTGGAAACCACCTTCCATCTCCTCTTTGAATGCCCGTATGCACAAGACGTTTGGGCTGCTGCTCCTTTCGAACGATCCTTCTCTTGTGTAGGCATAACTAGTTTGGAAGAGGGGCTTAAACAAGCTAAGTTTCGCATCTCCCTCCCCCCAATTGGTCTTGAGGCTGGCTTCTTATCCACATGGATCTACTGGGCCATTTGGCTCGCTCGAAATCAGCTCATCTTTAACGATAGGCTTTTTTCGCCTATGGAAACTATCCTGAAAGCCATAGTCGATGTGCGAGAATGGAAACAAGCACAACAAGTCAAAGTCAAACATGTCTCCCATAGGAAATCTAACTTCAGACCAATTGAGACCCATCTAATTACCTGCTCGACTAATGGAGCATGGCGGGCGGATAGCCAGATTGCCGGATTAGGAGGCATCTTCAACCAGGAACCAAACACACTTTTCATCTTCTCCACGGCGGTACCCTTCGTCGGATCGGCATTAGTTGCCGAAGCACTTGCGATTAGAATGGCTCTCCAGCTAGCTCAAAATCGCAATATTAGAAGACTCAAAATCCAGTCGGATTCCCTTCAAATGGTCCAAGCCATTAGCGCCGGAGATTCAATCACCGATGCGCATGGCATTATCGAGGACATAGCTATCATCGCCTCTTCTTTTGATTTATTTTCCATTGCTTTTATTCACAGGGCCCAAAACTCTATTGCTGATGGGCTTGCGAAAAAAGCTCTTTGTAATTTGACCCATATCTTGGGCTGACATTCATGTTTGGTGAATTTATAAGATTGTGCACACAAAAAAAAAAAAAAATCACGTAACATGAAAATGTACTCTGAATTCATTATTGAATTAATTGAAGAATAACTCTTCAACAGATCAGATTTTTCAACTATAAATATTAATACTTATCTATAGTGAACTATTTGATTTTCCTTTTTGTTTTGTATTAGTTAATTATTATCATTACTACGCTAATTAGCTTTTAGATAAATTGCTAAATCTAGTTGGTTTAAAGTAAAGTAGTAAAGACGATGAAAGTCACAATAAATCACAATCCACTAATGGGGTATGTAGAACTACAATCATTTTATGAATATATCCCCTATATATTAATAGAGAAGACACCAAGAAAGATTTCTGCCACGTGTCTCATTGAGAGCAATTTAAGGGAAATTGAACTAATGAAATATTTTCATTTAGTCATGTCATCACTAACTATTTAACTAATTAAAACTTTAGTAGTCCATTTATAGCTCATTAGCTATAAAGACCAGAGTGAAACCAGAAATCCGGATTTTTTAGGTATTCATATCTGGATATGGATCCGGATCCGGGGCTTCCAGATTTTGGATATCCGCCTAAAAATCAAGATATCTGCTGCCGGATGCGTAAAATATATATTAAAATATATAAAATAATATTAATAATAAAATATAATATACTATTAGCAAAAAATAAAAAAGAATATTATATAAATAATTTTTAAGTTCGTTTTTATGTATAATTCTTAATATATTTAAAAATTTATTAATAAAATAGATTAATATAGTATATTTAAAGGATCCGGATCTGGCTCTGGATATCCGAACTTAAAAATTCAGATATTGGAATCCTAAGTTTTATTATCCGGATCCGGCCCTCCGGATATTAAGATTGGATATGGAGAGGATCTCGGATACGGATCCGGATCCCGAATAATATTTCTAAACCTACAGATCTGGATCCCATATAGGTCATTTAAAATTCGGAACCCTTTTCCTTTTGAAAATAAAGAATATGTAATATGTTGATAATTAGTGTATTTTGGATAGATATATATATATTTAAAATGTTATACTATCAAAACAACTATATTGGTTTTTTTTTTAAAAAAATTAATTTTAAATAGATTTTTTTTTGAACAAAAATTTTAAATAGATTATATTATGAATATATAATACCCGAGCCGGGCTCGGGTTATAATCTAGTAATGAGTTAAAACGCTAACATTATCAGTGTCATAAATTAAAGAAAGAAAAACAAGAAAGAGGAGAATCACGGGCATATCACACAAAGTGAGTGACTGAGTGTGACGACAATAGAGACTCGAGGGAATTAGCATGAAAATATCATTAAATATTACAATGAAACTAGCTACTGCCAAAAGAATTAAGTACCACAATAGTTTAATATGATTGTGATTTGTGGAATGCAAGCCGCCTGAACTACTTACCTTCCTTACTCGTTTTAGTATCAAAACGACACTTAAGAGGCTCGGTTTTCAGGAACTTGGTGACTTTTGGTCTCTTTCTTTTTGTCTCTCTCTTCGGTTTTGTAATTTTTGGTTCTGAGTTGGGCTGTTTAGGATGCCTGGTTTAAACTCTTACTACTCTGGGTTTCTTCCCTTGGTTAATGAATTTGATTCAGTGTTAAAACAAAAAAAAACGACACTTAAGAAAACACATGCGTCTCCCCTCTCAACAAATTATTTTCTTTCTAAATCAATGATCTAATGGTGTGATCCACAGGCGTGGTGTTTATTGAACCATAGGATCCTCGCCGGTGATCCTTCTGATAACTCAGATTTTCGGTTTTTCAAAGCACCTCGATCTAGATCTAAGTTGTTTTTTCGTTTTTTTCTCTAAATTATATCAAGTGTTTTATGAGAAATCGTTTGAATTCTATGCCTAAGCAGAAAGTAAAACAATGTTTGCCGTCAGAAATTAACATACAAAGGCAAACAGACAAAATAAAAAGAAACTATTATAGTCATCTCGGTCTCAAGTCTCAACCCTTGGTCTTCTTTGACAGCTAATCGATCTAAAACTTTTCTTTTCGACAGCTTGATGTAAGATATACTACAAGAGACCATAACTTGACTTAGTACAATTTCTCACGATCTAAAAACTTTCACACTAACTACGATGCCCGAGTAAAATTCGTTTCCTATAAATTTTAGTTATTTTATTTACGACAGACCAACATTAGGATTCTTGAAAGAGTTTTCTTTGATATGATCTCTACGTTTATAGTCCAAGCGTAGCAACGGTGACAAAAACAAACAGAATCATCATTAATCCCAAAACCAATAGACCAATTTAACTTCAGTTTAACCATAAGAAATGAAAATACAACTAACGTCTTCAAACGAAATTAAATTAGTGATAACCAAGTCGTTATTTACTAGATAAATTGTCTTATTGATTCAGAATTCGAAATACCAGACTGATTTTTCAGAGACCATATGTCCTTGTCCTTGCTTAAAAAGAAAAATCGAATTGTATCCAACCGTGTTATAGGGATTAATTAGTGATCAAGTGGATGTTAATAATATTCTTTATATTTTGATATGGAATATACAACATCGTATACAATGTGTTATTTATTTATGTCGCACGTGAAAGTTTAAAAGCGTCTTACGGAAATATGTCTATAACTTATTTTTTACGTCAAGCGTTAATTAGAGTACATATTGGTATTGAATGATTATCCTAAATAATGTATAGCCGTATTTTTTCGCGTTAGATTCTTCGTCGCCTTCTAGCAGATACATTTGGTTTGAAGCTCCTGTTTTTTTTTTTTTTTGAACAACTGTTTTGAAGCTCCTATAATAGTAAAAAATAAGATAATCTAACAAAATTTTGACCAAAAAAAAAAAAGATAATCTAACAAAATAAGAAAATGAATGTAAACGTGTTTCCACTACGGTTTCTGAAACAAGATTTTGCTGATGACAAAAATAAAATAAAAAACAAATTTGGAATGTTCAAGTAACTTTTCATCAAAACTTGTGAAGGATCACGTAACATGAAAATGTACTCCGGATTCATTATTGAGTTAATTGAAGGAGAACTCTACAACACATCAGACTTTTCAACTATAAAAATTAATATTTATCTATAGTGAACTATTTGATTTGTATTTAACTGTTTAAAATCATAAAATATAAACATAAAACAAATCAAATATAGATTTAATTAGTAACATCATGAATATATAAATACAATATGATATATAATTTAAAATCGTTTTTTCATATTTTTATTGGAACAAATAATAGGGCAAAGAATAACATAAACAAAAGTATATACAAAGTATCTATTACTAGTAGTCTTGGGATTAAATTTATATATATATATATATATATATGCACAAAGTATTAAGGGTTTGTATTATATCATTCATATATAAGATTGATAAGAAAAACTTTACATGTAGCATATTTGTCTCAGTTATGATTCTCTTTAAATCTGATATAAACTTTATCAATCTTATCATTCGAATTCACAACAAGTAGACTAGTTGAGCTACATGGAAATAATTAAAGAAGAAACTGCTTCGGAAACTTCTCTGTTAGATGCGAACTGTATGGCCAAATTTGATTTGGAAGATCTTATAAAATTCAATGTCGATGCGAGTTCTCTTTTTTTTTTTGGTCTCTTAAATTCAATTTTATTTGTCTTTCTTTGGACTACAACATTATGATTTTTTTTCATAATTATTAGTTATATACGTGTGTGTGATTTGATGCATGATACGTGTGGATGGATCAGGGCAGTTAATGGAACAACAGACATTTATTTTTTAGACAGCTAATTGATATTATGACCTGGACATGCACGTAATAAAATGCAAAACAACCTGATCGAATTTGCATTAATCTTTTTCTTAAAAACTAGGGATTTCCTGCGCGTACGCGCGGGTTGATTTAAATATATTATTTCCAATTTTTTTATATAATGTTACAATATTATTTTAATACAATTTATTTGTTATAATTAGATTTAAGGTGACAGTAAATTTAAAAATTTGGGTTGAATATATATTAGCTTTAAATCGATTATTTGGAAATTTTTGTTAATATATTATAGGATAGAATGTCTCATGCTAGATTGTTTTATCACTTTTTTTTAGATATGTTAGGTTCGGTTGTCCAAAAAAATGATATGTTAGGTTTAAGTATATCTGGCTCCAATAACATAATATTTATTTGAAAACATACTAAAAACAGAAAAGATCTTACTGAACAAAAAGTACTCACAAACGACATGTAAAGTATAAACATCCTCACAATTATGATGCTTCTCTAACTCTGCCATTGTTTTATTTCATTTACTTAAAATTGTTAGCAAGTGGTTATCTCTTTCATTTCTGAAACTATTTCATAATTTCTTTTGATTGATTCTCTTAATTTCAAAAGTTTTTTAATTAATAAAAATATGAACTATTTGGAAATTCTTGTTAGTTATTCAGTTCACACACCAGTTCTATTTTATATTTTCAATAATATATCTCTCCAACCTTGTTAAAAATTTATTTTCTCCTCAAGGGTCTTCAAGAATCTTCAATTATATTGTGCCATAAGCTTTCAGAATATATTTTTGTATTCTTTGTCCTTTAGCATAAATTCTATCTCCATAACGTCATATATACACACATGCATATATGTATATATATATATATATATATTGATCAAGCTTTCATGGATTGTTATTAGTCATTACAAAGACCACCAATGTCAAACATAATCTTTATAGCTGGTGAAACAATGCGAGAGAGATACAGTAAACAAAAGAATAAAGAGCGATTTTATCACCTCTCTGCCACGAGACAGCTATACATTCCTCCTCGAGGATCATGAGACAGTCGTGGACTATATCTGCAGGTAAAGGCTTTCCGTCGCCAAAAGTCACAGCCTTTCTTAGATCGTTCCGCTTATCCTCCCAGCCTGTGTAAGTAGCCACCATGCTATTGAACCATACTTTATGGTTTCTCGACTCGTCGTATTTGATCGCCAGGATAGGACCCACTATTGTCTTGGCTCTGTTTTTGGTCCATTCCAGTTTCATCCCCAGTTTAGCAGCCCTGTTCAATTTAAAAGTCCTTAGTGTTATCAACAGACCATCTTCATGATTCTGCAACCAAAGAACGATCAAAAGCTATATTTTATTATTTGTTTTCCTGATCACTATATTTTATTTGTTGGTGTAGGTTGTCTAATAACCCAAAGAAAATGTGTAATTTAAAATAATCAGAAAGGTGAGAGACTTAGAAAGATATAGCTTGTGATCTGTGGGTCATTTGTGTGCGTTACATGTGGCTTTGTTATGAATTTGTTTTTTTTTTTTTGTTCTTTTATGAGTTTTAGATATTATATGTTATATATTCTCGTACATAGTTACAAAAAGCATTACATATTTTGGTCTTGGTCGTGTCAGTTTATATTTTTTTTGTAGTTATTTCTTTATACTTATATTTATACACATATATATATATATATTAAATGTACCTATTTAAAATAAACTATTCAAAAATGCCAGTTATGCGGTCGAAGTCGTATGCATGGAATTTTTTTATTGTAGCTTGTTATAAATTGTGATACGTTTCTTCTGATTGCTCGAAGACGTAATTTTGTTTTCTTTTGTTCTTTTTTCACCAAATATGAATGGGCTAAATTTAATATGGACTTTAAAGAGTATCTCATTTATGTGAGGTCGAGTTAGTTTAATTTATGAATTTATAGATTGTATTTGTTTAAGTACAATATCTGGTTGTAAATTTGTTAGTAATCATTTCTTACAACTGAGTTATAGTTTTTTTTAAAGATAAATTTTGTGATTAGATATCTTTTTGTTATATTGGTTTTAATTGTTTAAAATAAAGCTTTTGTAATTGGGTTTTACTGTCAATTGTTTTGTGTATGATAGTCCAACTACTATTTGTAGTATTATCTATTTTTATGGGTGAAATTGTTTTATATTTGTATTTTGAGTTCCTATCTAAACAAAACTTATTCTCTATCGTTTTTCATACATATATCATATCTGTTTTTATTTATTTTCAATTGTATGTATATGAGCATTTTTAATATATTTTCCCTCCAGTTTCTGTAGTCACCCATATACCCGATTTTATTTTTTATTTTTCTTTTACCTATTCCTAATATCTTTGACATTGACATTACATTTTTCTAAAAAAATATAATATATGTTTGTATTAAATTCTGAATCGTATCTTTTGGTTGGTTAGCTGGTTAATCACTACTCTCCGTATTTTATACATCATAATAACATTTCGTTTATATATATTGGAGACGAAACTACCGAATCAAATTGTAGTATACAAGTACAAATCAATCTTGGTATGCGGAACCAATCCTAGAACAATGGTCTAACCACTTAACCAATTATGCTAAGAACAAAAATGAAGAGGGAAGCAAATGTGAAAAGCCTAAATATATGTTAGAACTTAGCACAGCTCTTGCAGTAAATAAAAAAGAAGAGAAAAAAGAACTTAGCAGAGCTCTTGATGAAAGCATCAAACTTTAGCATGCTAAGGGACGACGCTCTCTTCGTGGTTAGATCGGGGAAGGAGATTCAAACTTGGATTTCCAGAGCAAGATTTAGCAAAATTGGCTATACAACATGTCCAACGTTCTTCTTCAGGAGTGTACCCACCTTCTCTTTCGCTTGTCCAAAACTCAATGACATGAGAGAATGTAATCTCAGCTATTAAAGATCGGTCTTTCGGAAACTCATACCTGAGCCAAAGTTCCCTAATCAGTTAGACAATTTGCTACAATCATATTATCATATATGTAAAATATATCAAAGTGTTTGATAAAATGAAGAAAGACTCATGTCCTTCTTACCGTAGTAGTAGTTGATCATTCGTTATTGGTAGCATCTTAAAAGTGTTTTCATTGTACCTACCTTTCTCTTCTACCTGAGCCAAGCTCTTACCTTCCATTTCTTCTTTGTGGTTCAGCTGGGAGTGTGTTACGGACCCAAGTCTTGGTATCTGTCAATAACGCCACGAGAATAATTTTTTTAACCCTATTCAAATCATATATGAATTCATTCAAATCCTATAATAAGACAAAAAGGCATCTTCATTATGCAGCATATATATACATCCATAATGGTAGCAAACCCACGTATATTTTCTTTTGTCAAAATGTAAATTTTGAGTTAATGCGAGACCGGAACCCGAGCTCATTATTGCCGCATTATTTTGTTGGCTCCATCTCTCAACGACCATTTTTTGTATCTGTCAATAACGGTCCAATATCAGAAGACTCATCTACAGATGCCTTTCTGACCGCATCAATAATTCCTACAATCCATTGACTTCCAACAAATCCTACGCTGATGATACATAGTCAAGATTTGGTTTACACACATGAAACACGATTTAAGTGACTAATAGAAAGCGATCAAGAGATGAAACAAACGTGAACGGACTAAATCACGTAAAAGTTAAAAAATGTTGGAGCAAACGAAATGGGAGGCAAACTCCATTTTGTGGAAAAAGACAAAACATACTAAAAATTCATTTGATGAAACTACAAAACATTATTGGACTCACAGTAGCAATTAACGGGTTCTTTAAACTTATGGAAAACTATAAAACGAAAACTCATCGGTCAAAAAGTTCTTTGAAGAAATAAAAGAAGTTAGCAACATGTAAAAGAAAGCAGCAAAAAACCATGCTAAGTATGATTCCATCGAGTCACCTAGGAGGAGATATGTAAAAAAGATACTAACCAAAGTGATGAAACAAAGAGTGTGAAAATTAATAAACCTGAGTTGGGAAGTAACAGATGATATTGGCGGTGTTTCCTCTCCATAGAGAAACAAAACCTTCAGCTTTCACATCACAGTATACATAAGAAGAAGCCATTAAAACCATCTGAAAACAACAATCACCAGTAGCAAGAGGGAGAATCCCATTGCCTGCAACATCACCAGATTTCATCATCATCAGTTCGTTGGAAGGTCAAATAGTCAAGAGAGAGAGAGACTCGTTACAGTGATTGCGGAAGCAGTAAGAGCGCCTCT